>CM049407.1:1375000-1377500 GCA_026929865.2 Hyperoplus lanceolatus
CATGTCAAAGGGCTAAAATCCTAAAGATAAAGATGAACTGGGTCAGTATGGTCAAGGCTAAAGCCTAATAGAACATTATTGGCCGGTTTCGCAGACATGGATTAAGCCTAGCTCTGGACTAAATTCTACTTTCAATGGACAATTTCCATTCAAATCTTCATTTAGTCCTGGACTAGCCTTAATCCATGTCTGTGAAACTGGCCCTTTATATATTACAAACAAGGAAAATTGGATTACATTTCATGTTTATCGTGAATCAAAAATAATTTAACTATTTTCTAAAGGGTGCACTGAGGATTAAATTATTCTGTGGTATATATATATTTGTATTTATTTTTTGCTTCTATTGTTAAAGATAATTTTTTCTTGCTTTTTTGCTTTCATCAGACAGTGTTGTAGAGACAGAGATGAAATGTGTCAGATAGGGGAATGACATGCAGAGAACGACCCGGGCTGGATTCTAACCCGGGTCTGCTGTGAAGAGGACAGACAGACAGACAGACAGACAGAGAGGGGAATGACATGCAGAGAACGACCCGGGCTGGACATGTACATTAAAGCACACGCAGACCTAAACACACTAATCTAATATTTGTGTTAATATTCATTCCCCAGTTTGCCGAGTATCCGTCTGGACCAGCCGCGCTTCGTGATGACGGCCAGCTGCCCGAGCTCCGTCAGGGTGAAGGAAAGCTTTAAGGTCAAATACGTTTTACTGAACAACCTGCAAGACTTCCTCGCTGTGCGTCTGGCCTGGACTCCTGAGGGTCAGTCACTGTCTGTGTGTGTGTGTGGTTGGGGTGTGTGTGTGTGTGTGTGTGTGTGTGTGTGTGTGTGAAAATATATCTTTGGATAAAACACACATTTTACCCAAAGATATAGAATATTACATGACAAAATGCTCTGTTGTTTTACTTATGTCTCTAAAACTATTTTTGTGTGTCTGTCTGCCTCTGTGTGTATGTGTGTGTCTGTCTGTCTGTCTCTCTGTCTCTCTCTCTTTCTCTATCCCCCCTCTCTCTCTCTCTCTCCCTCTCTCTCTCCCCCCCCTCTCTCCCCCCTCCTCCCCCCTCTCTCTCCCTCCCCCCTCTCCCTCCCCCTCCCCCCCCCCCCTCCCCCCCCCTCTCTCCCTCCCCCCTCCTCCCTCCCCCTCCCCCCTCTCTCTCCCTCCCCCCTCTCCCTCCCTCTCGCTCCCTCCCCCCCTCTCCCCCCCCCTCCTCCTCCCTCCCCCCCCTCTCTGTCTCAGGTCATCGTTGTAGTGTTGGGGAGGATTCCTCTCTAGCAGCGGTTGTCTGTCACACTCCGCTCAGTAACCTCGGTCACTGTCGCAAAGGAAGCACGCTATCCTTCACCGTGGCTTTCCAGATCCTCAAGCCAGGGCTGTACGAGGTAAGACTCTGTGTGTGTGTGTCTTGATTCAGAGACCGCGTACTTGGTAGGACGCAGTCTCGCGGTCTATGAAGGCTATAGCCTATGAAGGCCGATTTTAAGGCCGATTTTAAGGCCAACGAGCCTTGTTAAACGGGACGGTCTCCGCAGGTCTCCGTTTACGAGCATTTCCGGTTCACGTAACAAGCCGTTACCTTGCGTGACAACTCGCCGCTCCTGTGCTGCCTAGCAACCCTGATTGCTGCCAACGGAGACAGCCTTGTCAACAGAGGAAAAAAGAAAAAGAAGTTGCCTACCAGACGAAAAGAAGAAAAAGTACAAGAAAAAAAGAAAGGAAGATAAAAGTTAAGAAGATGGAGCAACACGTTGCTGTTTTGTTATTTTTTATTTTATTGTATGCAATCTCTGAAAAAAACGCAATGAATCATGGGATATGTTGGGCCGCGAAGGATACATCTGATGCAGCCTTCATAACCGTGAAAAGAAGGCTGCATTTCTTGGCCGCATATGAGGAGCCTTGCAAGGAGCCTTGCAAATGGGACAGCCTTTGTGCGCCGCTATGACGCAATCGGTCTTCAAATGCAGCCTACGTAGGGTGCAACCCCTGAATCAAGACACAGCCTGTGTGTGTGTGTGTGTGTGTGTGTGTGTGTGTGTGTGTGTGTGTGTGTGTGTGTGTGTGTGTATGAGGTAAGAACACAATCGTAGAATAAAAAAACATTTAGTTCTTAACAGATTAAAGGGTCAGTGTGTAGTTTCAGAGGAGGGGGGTTTGTTTACATTCACAGTCTGCAGTTAGTTTACTAAACATATTTTCTCTACATGTAATTCTTAGTATTGAATAATTCTATCATCATAAATCAAATTATTTTGAGGAACCTGTAACCAAACGTAAGACTAGAATATGTTTGTAAACCAAACTGTGGGCCCTGCTGCTGTAAACAACAACAACAGTGAAACAGTAACTTTTCAGGAAGCTTTCTAACTTCAAACAGTGTTCCAGGGATCACATTTTCCTGTGAGGAAAGTTTGTTTATTCAGTTATGAGAATATACCTTAGAAAATGTTTCACTTCTCTGACACACACAAATTTACACACTGCACCTTTAAC
>CM049407.1:1382500-1387500 GCA_026929865.2 Hyperoplus lanceolatus
AAAATGTTTCTTTGTCTCTTTGGAGGAATCCAGATCTTTTTTTTTTTAAAGATAATTCTTTCTGCATTTTTTAAAATGATCAAAACGATATATTTTATTTTTTAGTTTATTTCCATTAAAAATCCATTTTACAGAAGCTCACACAAACTGACACACACACACACACACTGACGCACACACGCACACACACTGACGCACACACACACACACACACTGACGCACACACACACACACACACTCTGACAAACAAATAGAAGAACCGGTGTTGATCATAATACTAAAGTCTCAAAAAATAATAATAATAATAAAAATAATAATAATAATAAAAATAATAATAATAATAATAATAATAATAA
The DNA here is from genome assembly GCA_026929865.2 of Hyperoplus lanceolatus. NCBI lineage: Eukaryota > Metazoa > Chordata > Actinopteri > Uranoscopiformes > Ammodytidae > Hyperoplus > Hyperoplus lanceolatus. The sequence continues at coordinate 1,382,857 of CM049407.1, forward strand.
TAATAAGTAATCGTTCAGTCAGTGTTCCTGTCCAGTTTATTAAAAAGGCCAACATCTCAGAACACCACAAAGAGCTTCATACAACAAGACAGTAAGAGTGCAACATACAGTAGGAAAAATGACATTGAAAATCAAATCAAAAGTGCACACCGGCAGAATGCATGAAAACAAATGAAGACTATTAAAGTTGGTCTTAAGAAATAGAGAAAGCTGGCTTCCCTAACCATGCCTTGGAGTTTGCTTCATAAATGTGTGTGTCTCTCTGTCTGCTTGTCTGTCTGTCTGTGTGTGTCTGTGTTTGACTGTGTGTGTGTGTGTGTGTGAGTGAGTGAGTGTCTCTGTCTGTCTGTGTGTGTCTGTACTTATCACCAGTGCTTGGGGAGTGCTATTACTTTTCTTAAAGGCCCTGGCAACCCAAATCCACTAAATCCTTGTAACTATGTTATTTGGGGGGTAAAATCAGTGCTAATATGTATATGAAAGGTTTTAGGAATAGCTGCCAACCCCCGCAAACTTACTGTCATGTCAGTTGGTCGAGCATTTGAAAAATCCTGATTCGAATGTTGCCTCAGTTTAGAGCGAGCTATATCTTGGGACGTCACGCGAAGGATCTCTGTTCTAAAATGCATTGAGACGGCCATTTGAAAATTTCTGATTCGAACTTTGGCTTACGTCAATATCTTGGGACGTCACACGTTCTAAAAAACAAATATATACAATATCTCTGGAGCCGCGCAAGAGATACTGTCTCTTTGAGCCTACACTTACAGCCCCGTCTGAGCGAAGCAGCGCGCACCCCGGTGAAACACTGTGATGGTAACGTTCACAGTGACACCTCGCCGAGCCGCCGTGCAGAAAAAGCCCAATACGGCATGTGTCACTGCTGCATGTAACAATATTGCATTGGTGATGCATTTTTTTTTTATCAATGTAGCGAGTTATTATTGAAGTGCAGGCAGAGTTTTTTTTTGTCAGCACTCCCTTCTGAGAATATGTTTCTGCGGCTGCCTGTAGCGTAGGCTACTTCAACAGCGGGTCTCCACACTGTTGATCGTCTGGACAACGTTAGCCTGCATGCTTAGGATCCAACTGGCCGGCTGGTTTGAACTCATTTGATTGTCTTATTTTATATTTTACTCCTTGTGCTCTTAATTCAAACCGCATATCGCATCAGCTCACGTGATGAGAAACATAATCAGACTCCGTTTTCTCTCTCTCTCTCTCTCTCTCTCTCTCTCTATTATTCCCACTCCTATCCTCAAAAACATTTAAAAATGCATATGTCTAAAATAGATAGCAGATTTTTTTGCAAGTTAAATGGGAAATAAACTAATAAGATATAACAATAAATATGAGACAGAGATATTTTTTATATATTTTCATTGTGACACTGACACCTGTTTCAATTAAATAGGTTGCGGTTGTAGTGGGAATACATATCCTACAACTAATTGCAAACCTATATAGGCCTAATAATAATAAGTTACTTTCTGCAAGTGATGTTGAGCTTGCGCTCTCAGCTGTGCCAAAGCATTCACCGTTGCTAAGGAAACCAGCTACCGTCGCAGCCCGTGCAGCAGTGTGAACTGCCAGTCAGGCTCGTTGTGAGCATGTGCAGCATTTTCAAGTTTGCGTCTCGTTGTGTGGTGAATCTTTTGTCTGAACTGGGTTTAACCTGCTCAGCACCGTGAGTGAGAGAGCGTTCCCTTACAGAACGTTGTTGGCCACGCCCACACCACCCTGCAAAATGTTCTAGACAGCAAAAAAGCAGTTTTTTAGACTAAATTTTATAATATTTATGAAAATACATTTTTAATTGGATGACTGTAAACAGCTTATAGAGAAACCCAACATTAATGTCATATATTTATGTCTGTGGGTTGCCAGAGCCTTTAAACAATATAACAACATGTAACTCAGTGAATGTTGGTGTGTGTGTTATATGGCCACACTGTTCTCGATCCGTCTGGGACACAGGTATGGATACGGCAGCTCCAATTGGCTGTTGCGTTGTGTGATGTCATCAGAAATGGCCGTGAGTTCGGCCTGCACTTCCTCCACCAGCCTGCGGTGGGCGTCCACTTTAAAGATGGCTTCTCTGTAGTGACACAGAGGCACCTATAGGGGGAGACACAATTTTTTTTTTTAGCATTTTTTATGCTTTATTGATAGTATAGAGACAGAGTTGAAATGGGGCAGAGAGGGGAGTGACATGCAGAGAACGACCGCGGGCTGGAATCGAACCCGGGTCCGCTGCTGGCCCAGGCCCATGGGGGGGGACGCCCTACCAACTGAGCTAAGGGCCCATGGGGGGTACGCCCTACCAACTGAGCTAAGGGCCCATGGGGGGGACGCCCTACCAACTGAGCTAAGGGCCCATGGGGGGGACGCCCTACCAACTGAGCTAAGGGGGGGGGGACGCCCTACCAACTGAGCTAAGGGGGGGGGGACGCCCTACCAACTGAGCTAAGGGCCCATGGGGGGGACGCCCTACCAACTGAGCTAAGGGCCCATGGGGGGGACGCCCTACCAACTGAGCTAAGGGCGCCCCCGGAGACACACATTTTAACAGAATAAATAAGTAACTTTCAGACGATATTTACACCATCAAAATGTTTTAAAAAAATATAAAATCTAAATCTGATTTCTTACAACCACCTGTTAGGGGCACGTTAAAGGTGCAGTGTGTAATGTGACATCATCAAGGAAGTTCTACAAAGTTCTAGAATGCAACGCTCCCTGGGTAACCCCAACCCTTTAGAATAATAACAGAAGCTGCAGTGGCCTTCAAGGACAAGAACAATTCTAAATTTTAAACAATGCACCTGATGACATTCCAACTATGACACTTTCAAGATGGCGGCACTAGGCCTTGGTCCAAAATATGCAGAAATATGGACATATATGAGACCCTTTCAGCTATTATGCACTAAATTAAATGTACATATGGATATTATAATTACTTTCTAGAAAATCTGCTAGGAAATAAAACCCAAATTTCTACACACTGCAGCTTTAATACACCAAGATTTTAAAAAAAAAATCTAAATACTTTATCTTTGGATTTTTTTTTTTAAGGAACACAAACACAAAACTGAAAGAGCGAACACAAAAGACAAAATAAAACAAACAGCTAACATGGCCTCCTCTACTTTACAGGTTTCTAACATGGCGTACTCTACTTTACAGGTTTCTAACATGGCGTACTCTACTTTACAGGTTTCTAACATGCTCCTCTACTTTACAGGTTTCTAACATGGCGTCCTCTACTTTACAGGTTTCAACATGGGTACTCTACTTTACAGGTTTCTAACATGGCGCTCTACTTACAGGTTTCTAACATGGCGTTACTACATCGTTACAGGTTTCTAACATGGCGCTACTTTACAGGTTTCTAACATGGCGTACTCTACTTTACAGGTTTCTAACATGGCCTCCTCTACTTTACAGGTTTCTAAGGACTTTGTTTAAACTAAAGGTAAATGTTAAGCAGAAAATAAAAAGTCAACGAGGTGTCATGAAGGTGGATTACTAAACAGGCCTAACTCTTTTCAGATGCTTTACTATCATGAAACTAACTCCCCACATTACATAGATAGATAGATAGATAGATAGATAGATAGATAGATAGATAGATAGATAGATAGATAGATAGATAGATAGATAGATAGATAGATAGATAGATAGATAGATAGATAGATAGATAGATAGATAGATAGATGCTTTACTATCATGCAGCTAACTCCCCCACATGACACAGTTAGAAGGATTGGGTGGACGTGGGTTAACAGGTCTATAGGTGCGTTTGATATTGCGTGCGGTGTGGACAGCCCTGTGTGGCGGGTGGGGACTCACAAAGTCCTGTGCGGGCTGAGACAGCAGAGCCAACACAGTGAGGACGCGGGCGGTGGAGTTAACGTCCGGCAGAAAGGAAATGATGTCATCCTCCGTCACTTCCCCTTTGGTCTGAGGGGGGGGGCGCAACATGGCCGCCGGGCAGTTAGGCATCCAGAGGCCAAAGTCCAGCTGGGGGGGGGGGCAGAGAGAGGGAAAGAGCTCATTTGTTTATGTTTAAAGGTGCTGTTAAATATTTCTGAAACAGTCTCATTTTTCCTCTGATGATCATAAATTACATGTAACAGCAAACGAGACCATCAGTGCAAGGAATGCTATTTTTATATAGTTTTTCTTAATGCCTTTGTCATGGGTATACGCTAGGGATGTCCATGGTTAACTGGTTAACTGGTTAACCGTTAAGAAGATCTTTAACCGGTTAATACTAAAGGTTAAACGGTTAAAAAAAAATAATAATAATTTCTCTGAAATCCGGACTCTTATTTTGATATCGCTAAACCGGATATAAGAATGCCAACTATCGGTAGAATGAAACGAGTAGTGTAGGCTACGCTCAACTTTATAATAGGTCCATGGTACGCTCCCAGAAAGATAGCCAGTCACAACTTATGGTCACAACACTCCCCTGCCATGTGTTTGTATAATTTAATTAACAGCGTGAGCTCCCGCTAGCTTAACATAGCGCTAGCATTAGCCTTCTTGAGGTGGATGCTGTCCTGCATCTATCACCGTCTCAGTGAGTGTGAGAGAGTGACAGACAGGCAGTGAGTGCCCCTGCACAGACACGGA
>CM049407.1:1392500-1402500 GCA_026929865.2 Hyperoplus lanceolatus
TGAATGTTGATCTGCATCGAGGTCCGGACATGAGGCATCAACAGCTGACCACCAAACAACAAATTCATTATTTAAAAATATACACACAAACCAACAAACCAACACACAGACACAACATCTGAATGTGGATCAATCTGAACTTCCATAGAGTTTTCACAGTTTAAAGCCACAGTGCATAACTTTTTCATGTAAATGAATGTCGGTTACATTCAAGCCATCGCCAAACGAGTTGACACAAAGTTGATTTAGCCTATCAGCACCACAAAACACTCTCTATTTCAGTATGGCACAGATGGATGGATGGATGGATGGATGATAGATAGATAGATAGATAGATAGATAGATAGATAGATACACACACACACACACACACACACAGACCTGATAGAGTGGGTGTATCTCTGGTAGCTGACGTAGCGTGGCCACACAGCTCAGCTCTCCCATCATGTGCGTTCTCAGGTAGTGGGAGAAGAGCTGGTGGCACTGGAAGTCTGCACTGTGGACCCAGGTCTTAGCCAGCAGCCAGGCAGAGTCACTGGGCAGGAAGACGGGGGAGAGGGGGCCGGGGCTCTGCTGCAACTGGGGAGGGGAACAAGGGGTTATATTTATTATTTTCATCTATATTATATTCTTATTATTCTTTTCTTAATTTTTTATTTTAATTATTTATTTAAAAAAAATTGTATTGTTTACTTATTTTTATTTTATGATAATTTTTTATTCATTTATACTTTTTAATTTATTATTATTTTATTATTATATATGTTTTTATGTGATAAAACACAAGGAACCACAAAGTGATACAAGACATACTGTACTTAGAGACCACACTACAAGAACAGACTCATAAAAAATAGAATAAAACTAGCGGTAGTAGTAACAACAGACATGATTGCAAAAGTATATAAATTATTATATATATATATATTTATTTTATTTTATTTTTATATAAATGATTATTATTATTTTATATATTTTTATTTGTAATGATATGGCATGATATGGATAGTCATATTCCCAGCTGTAGTCAAAGCCCTGGCTCACCTGTATGGCTATGGGCAGCAGCTGGCTCACCTGTATGGCTATGGGCAGCAGTTGGCCCTGTGTGTTCAGGTGCAGCAGACACAGAGGCGCCGACAGGTACGAAGGTTTTCCATTGATCTGATTGGACGGGACACCTTCCAGCACCTCGTAGTCCAACAGGTAGACGCTCCCTCGCTGTCACACGGAGATAAGAGACAAATCCAATCAGTGTTATTTGTATAGCCCAAAATCACAAATTGACATTTGCCTCAGTGGGCTTTACACTCCATACAATATGATACATTTTCATTTTCATTTAACTTTTATTTATCCTCGAGAGACCAGTTGAGGGCTGACCCTCATTTACAATGACGTCGAGATCAAACAAATTCAAAGGAAAAACAACAATACATACACAATATTCAACGCAAATACATCAAATACACAACAACAGGTGAAGAGAGAAAAAAATATTGAAACATTTACACAGTGGTGAAGAGTGGCAGCAATTAAAATGAAATGAGTGAAAGTACAATATAGCCTAATTAAAACAGTTACAGGTAGAGTTTGGCAGATTTAAGATAGTTTGTTTAAATTGATTAAAGGATATGAAGGTATTTAGTTTAATTTGTTGCTGTACAGTATGACACACTGCCCTTACCGAAGAATAAAACTAAGAAAATACGTAATTTTATTTATGTGTAATGTAATCTCAACGGACTTCATTAAACATGTACAGAAGAGTTTTAGTCTTTTCACTACACTACATACTAAAGTACAGAAGAGTTTTAGTCTTTTCACTACACTACATGCTAAAGTACAGAAGAGTTTTAGTCTTTTTACTACACTACATACTAAAGTACAGAAGAGTTTTAGTCTTTTTACTACACTACATACTAAAGTACAGAAGAGTTTTAGTCTTTTTACTACACTACATACTAAAATACAGAAGAATTTTAGTCTTTTTACTACACTACATACTAAAGTACAGAAGAGTTTTAGTCTTTTTACTACACTACATACTAAAGTACAGAAGAGTTTTAGTCTTTTCACTACACTACATACTAAAGTACAGAAGAGTTTTAGTCTTTTCACTACACTACATACTAAAGTACAGAAGAGTTTTAGTCTTTTCACTACACTACATACTAAAGTACAGAAGAGTTTTAGTCTTTTTACTACACTACTTACTAAAGTACAGAAGAGTTTTAGTCTTTTTACTACACTACATACTAAAGTACAGAAGAGTTTTAGGGCCACAGACAGGAGAGAAAAAACAGGAGAGAAAAAAAATCAGATAAGGAGTTTTTTTTTCATTATGTTGAGAAATGTCAAGAATAAAGACGAATGAGGAGTCACGTGACCCTGGGATACGTGATGGCAGCTTGAAACGTGTGCTCCTGCTGTCTTTTGGGTTAATATCCTTAATACATCCTAAAATAAGTTCAGATATAGGCATTTTTCTTTTACATGTTATGTGGAACTAAACGATGTCAGAAGAAGGTAAAAGTTCGACGGCTGCCTGTAACATTGAACAAAGGAAACTTCGCTCAGCCGCACAGACTCAGCTCAACATGTGTACGAAGGGAGTAGCAGCTAGCAAAGATGCTACAGCTAGCACCGCCACGGAGCCCGACCAGCCTGACATGGCTCACATTCACGGGATGCTGAGCAAAATATTAGAAGAAACGGCAGATCTGAAAGAAATTCGTCGGTCTATGAGCTCCGTTGATTCAAAGCTATCCTCCCTAATTTCTCGCATTACGCAGGTGGAAGACCGAGTGAGTCAGCTAGAGGATGAGCAAGCTAACATGAAGGCAAGACCGGCGGCAGCCACTAAAGAGGACATACAACTACTGACAGACAGGCTGGCCACAGCTGAAGACCGATCACGACGCAACAACCTCAGATTCGTTGGGATACCGGAGGGGGCTGAAAAGAGCAATGTGACTGCGTTCCTGAACGAGTTTATCTCAGCGACCCTTGGCATTGATCCAACCCCGGGGGGTATCGAGATGGACCGCGCCCACAGGCTCGGGACGCGGCTGGAAGCAGGGGAGAAGAATCATGGCCGAACGATTGTGGCGCGCTTGCTACGATACACCGATTGCCAAGCCATTCTGGAAGCAGCACGGGAAAAGAAACGCCTGACGTGGAACGGTAAACAAGTTATGATTTTCCCGGATTATTCGAGGGAGACGCAAAGGAAGCGAGAAGCCTTCTCACGCTGCAAGAAAGCACTCCACGAGCGCAAGATTAAATTTGGAATGCTCTACCCTGCACTTCTGAAGATTTTCATCAGTGGACAGAGTCCACGGGTGTTTGACGACCCGGAAAAAGCAATGGAATACATCGAGAGGCGCTGAGGTACATGTTTGGCACTGCGTCTGTGCGTCATGCGCACCGGGCGCGCTCAGGATAAGCTTTGGAAACCACACCAGTCTCTGCCGGCCGTTTGTTCGGGAGAGTAACGGTATGTGAGATAGGTTGTGTGTACATGTACATTTGATGATCTCTGTTTTGTTTTTGGACATGGAAAGATCCTTTCAAATTTCTGGCTTGGCACGTCACAAATAATTTTGAAGCTGGCATTTCAGTTTATATCTTCATAGCCGGGGCCTGTATTGCCAACCATTTCTATTTTTGTAGAGAAATCGCTATGTTTTCCTTAATTTAATATCTGAACACAATTTTGTAAACGATACCTAGGGCAGTGGGCTTTTAGGCTGCCCTTGTTCCATAAGTCATGGACCTAAGAGATTTACTTTTTTGTTTTATTTTACCAATGTTTTTGGTTCGGTTTTTTGTGCCAGACTGGTCCCCTGTCTGCGGTTTATTGACATCACTACGGTGTTGGTTTTATGTTGTTTTTTTCTTTTTTTTCTTTTCAATGTGTATAATGAATGTTGCACCATGGATCTTATATCATAATAGAATGGCCACTTATTCTACAGTAAAATACTTTAAGATTGCTTATGACTAGCAGTGGGAGGACGTTATGTTATTCAACCTGGAATGTGAATGGCCTGGGTTGTCCAATTAAAAGGAAGAAAATACTGGGGCATCTGAAAACTAAAAAACAAGATATAGTATTCTTGCAGGAAACACATTGTTGTCCCCAGGAATCAGTTAAATTATGTAGGGACTGGGTAGGACACGTATCCTTCAGTGCTGGGACATCTAAAAGTCGGGGAGTAGCTATATTAATTAACAAAGGTTTACAGTTCAGGCTCAGGAAGGAGGTTAAAGACGAGGAGGGCAGAATCATTATAATACTAGCAGAGATTCAAGGTCAGACTCTGATACTGGCCAATATATATGCACCCAATGTTGATCATCCCAATTTTTTCGTAGACGTAGAAAATAAGTTACATAACATGGGACAGTATCCAATCATTCTGGGAGGAGACTTCAATATAGTATTAGACCAAATCCTTGATAGAAGTAAGCCATCATTAAGTAGAATGCCTGACTCTGTGTTGATGGTCAAGAGAATGTGTTCATCTATGGGTCTAACAGATGTGTGGCGGCTGAACCACCCAACGGACAGAGATTATACTTTTTACTCAGGAGCCCACAAAGTTTACTCACGAATAGATTTTTTTCTAATTTCTAGCTCGTTACTGCCTGCCACATTGTCTTGTTTAATTGATAGCATTCTGTTAACGGACCATGCCATGGTCAGACTACAAATGACCCCATATCAGGAAACAGAAAGATCACAGATGTGGCGTTTTAATTCATCTTTATTACAAGATGCGGGATTTAAGGAAGATCTTCGAGCCCAGATTAGGCTGTATTTAGAGACCAATGTCCCTACAGCTCCCTCTGCCATAGTGGCCTGGGAGGCCATGAAGGCCTTTCTAAGGGGATTTATTATTCAATATTCCTCTCATAAGAAGAAGGTCAATGCTGCTAAACTCACAGATCTAGAAAAGAGAATTAAGAACACTGAAGCTAAATTGAAAAGGAATATATCTGAATCTATTTTAAAAGAATTGACTCACCTTAAATATGAATATAATATTATAATATCCAAAAAAACTGAATATCTTTTGTTTAGGGCCAGGCAGACTATTTTTGAATCGGGGGGACAAAGCAGGGAAATTTTTGGCCAGGTACATTAAACAAAAAGAGTCCAAATCTTCTGTAACAGCAGTGACGATTGGGGATGGAAGCCTGGCAACTAAATCAAGGGAAATAAATGATGCATTCAAGAGATTTTATATAAATCTTTATACATCTGAAAGTACTGCCACGGACAAAGAGATAATGTCATTTCTTGACAAATTAAATCTTCCTAAACTGAGTAGCTCGCAACAGGAAGACTTGGATTCACCTATTAGTTCCCAGGAAATACTTAATGCAATTAAGGCCCTACCAGCAGGTAAATCCCCAGGTCAAGACGGGTTTACGGCAGAATTTTTTAAATGTTATGCAGAAGACCTATTACCATTATTTGAAAACATGCTTGCAGAAGCATTTGAATTTGGCAAATTACCTCCCTCCTTAAACCAGGCAATTATTACACTTATACTTAAAAAAGAAAAGGACCCGACTGACTGTAAAAGCTATCGTCCAATAAGTTTAATATCTGTTGATTGTAGACTTTTATCTAAAATACTTGCAAATAGATTGGATAAAACACTTAGGTCACTTATCCATCCGGACCAAGTGGGCTTTATTAGACAAAGAAATTCCTCTGATAATGTGAGACGTCTTATAAATATTATGTGGTCGGTGCGAGACTCCAACGATCCAACAGCAGCCATCTCACTTGACGCTGAGAAAGCGTTTGATAGGCTGGAGTGGAGGTATATGTTTCATACGCTTAAAGCTTTTGGATTTGGTCAAACATTTCTCAGGTGGATAGATATTCTTTACAAAGACCCACAGGCCGCAGTGAGAACAAATGGTCTGATTTCCTCTTATTTCACACTTGGTAGGGGCACCCGGCAAGGCTCCGCATTATCGCCTGGGCTTTTTTGTTTAGCTCTTGAGCCTCTTGCGGCAGCTATTCGGAAGAATCAGAATATTCAGGGAGTTAAAATAAATAGGTCTACACATAAGCTTCTGCTTTACGCGGACGACATTTTGTGGCTTACCTCGGACCCAGCCAGATCTGTCCCAGCATTATTGGACGTTATTAAGTCATTCTCCAAAATATCAGGGTATAAAGTCAACTGGTCTAAGTCAGAGGCCCTTCCATTGACCTCATACTGCCCAAAAACCTTATTTCAGGCGGGGCTTTTTCAGTGGCCCACTGAAGGCATAAAATATCTTGGTATTCTCTTCCCTCATCAAATTGATAAAATAATCGAAAAGAATTTGGACCCACTTTTTAATAAAATGTCATTAGATACAGATAGATGGTCACCACTTTTCTTATCATTATGGGGAAAGATCAACGTCCTGAAGATGAACTGTATCCCGAGGTTGAATTATTTGCTGCAATGTCTTCCTATAGCAATACCCCAGAAATACTTTAAAAGGTTTGACCAAATTTGCAAAAAGTTTTTATGGAATGGTAAACGTGCAAGGATAAAGTTAGAAAGGCTCCAGGTTCCAATCAATAAGGGTGGCATGGGCCTCCCCAAGCTAGCCCTGTATCATTATGCCTTCTGTCTCAGACATATTGCTCAGTGGACACTGCCACCTGAGAGAGCCCCTCCCTGGTTTGAGATTGAACAGAGATTGTTTTCCCCACTTGCCCCTATAAATGCTCTGTCTAGCACTATACCCTCCAAATTAAAATCTCACCCTATCATATCCAACCTCTTTAATGTGTGGAAAAATGTTTCTAAAGCTTTTAATATCAATGTCTATCTTAATTCTGAATCTTGCATTTGGAATAACCCAAGGTTGCATATTAATAAACATTCTCTTTTATGGAAAGATTGGGTAGAAAAAGGAATTATTACACTAGCAAACCTATATGAGAGGGATACTATAAAGTCATTTGAAATGTTGGCTGGTGAATACAATCTGCCAAGAAATAATTTCTGGAAGTACTTGCAAATGCGTCACTTGTTACTTACTGTAATAGGGAGAGGAATAGAGCCTCAACAGTCAAACCTTCTTTCTCAGACTATGAAAATAATGGGTTTGGGGCATGAGGCTTCCATATTCTATGCAATGTTATTCCAACAGACGGTTACCATATCCTATGCAACAATGTTAACTTGGTCGGCAGATTTGAATATTAATGTTACATATAAAGAGTGGGATCGTATTTGTGAAAACATCAAGAGGGTGTCAAGAGACATTAAAATTAGATTAATCCAGTTTAAGATTCTTAACCGCTTTTATTGGACTCCAAGCCGACTGTTCAGACTGAAGCTGCGGGATAATGCAGACTGCTGGAAGTGCTGCAGCTCAGAGGGGACTCTTCTGCATCTGCTCTGGGAATGTCCCATGATTCAGAACTACTGGCTAAAGATTCATGATCGCATTGAAAACATTACTCGGACTACCTTGGAGTTCTGCCCGAGGCTTTATGTTTTAAATGATCCACAAATAACATCCAACTGTGGAGCAGCAGACTTTATTCAGACCAGTATAATGGTTGGAAAACAAATCATAATGAGAAACTGGAAGAACCCAGGTGAGCCTTCTTTCCTTGAGTGGAGCACGGAGTTGGCAAAAGTGGCATCCTACGAAAAAATCTCGTTCAACATCAATGACAGGACTGAAAAATATGTGGCGAAATGGGGAAAGTACGTGCAATATATTGCTACCAGTTGAGAGAGTGCTGCTTATTATATATCTGTACAACTGATCCATGTGTGTTTTTCTATTATATATACACCGTTTTTTGTTCTTTATTTATTTTTTATTTTTTTTATTTTTTTCCTTTTTATTTAACTATTTCTACCTGATTATCATTACCCCTTTTGGCATAAATCTTTATTTTCTTTTTCAAAAATGTAACATCACTAAGGGATAAATTGTAAGACGTCAATTGTTGTGTTGACTACAATTCTGATTACATTGTTACTGTGATGTATAAAAACTCAATAAAATACTAATTACAAAAAAAGAATAAAGACGAATACTCCAAAATGCTATTGGAGTTAGAGGGGCATTTATGTATTTTCAGCATACTACAGTTGACGTGCATGTATTGGGACATCCTAAATCTTTTTCTGGCATACTAAATAGTAGGGAAGTATGGGGATTGGAACGCAGGCCTCACCTGTAGTTCCCGCTGGAGGGAGGAGCCAGCAGGTAGAAAGGGGCGGAGCATGTCACAGGTAACAGCCAGGTTGGGAGGGAGAGCTTTAATCTGTCTCAGCAGCAGAGGGTTACAGCCATTCACACACTGGTGACCGAAGTACCAATCCTCCTTCCAGTGAGCCTGGACGAACTCTGGGAGATTTAGGAATAAACTGTTTAAGTTATTATGTTAGGGGGCGCCCTTAGCTCAGTCGGTAGAGCGCCCCCCCCCCCCCCATGGGCCTCGGCCAGCAGCGGACCCGGGTTCGATTCCAGCTCGCGGTCGTTCTCTGCATGTCACTCCCTCTCTGCCCCATTTCACCTCTGTCTCTACACTGTCAATAAAGCATAAAAATGCCCAAAAAATATCTTAAAGAAAAAAGAAAAAGTTATTATGTTAAAGGTGTAAAAATATGACTTCACCGTTTACTTTGTTCCAGTGTTATAGGTTCTATCAAAAACGTCTAAATAATGTAAGTTGAGTTAAGTTACTTTATGGTGAGCCTGGACAAACTCTGGGAAGATTATGTTTTTCATAGATTATTTTGGGGGAATTTTTTAAGCTTTATTGATAGTGTGTAGAGACAGAGATGAAATGTGTCAGAGAGGGGAATGACATGCAGAGAACACCCGGACTGGATTCTAACCCGGGTCTGCTGTGAAGAGGACAGACAGACAGACAGACAGACAGACAGACAGACAGACAGACAGACAGAGAGGGGAATGACATGCAGAGAACGAACCGGGCTGGATTCTAACCCGGGTCTGCTGTGAAGAGGACAGACAGACAGACAGACAGACAGACAGAGAGGGGAATGACATGCAGAGAACGACCCGGGCTGGATTCTAACCCGGGTCTGCTGTGAAGAGGACTGAGACTCTATGGAGGGGGGGTGTCTAGATAGATAGATAGATAGATAGATAGATGGATGGATGGATGGATAGATAGATAGATAGATAGATAGATAGATAGATAGATAGATAGATAGATAGATAGATAGATAAACAGAAACACAGACAGACAGACAGAAACACAGACAGACAGACAGACAGAAACACAGACAGACAGACAGACAGACAGACAGAGGGTCTTACTGGCGATGGTGTTGCCGTGTGCGTTGTGTTTGAACACAGTCTCCAGCTCGGTGAAGCTGCTCCAGGGTTCAGCCCGGCCGGTCAAACCCTTCAGGTAGTGCAGGTTGGAAGCAGCACTGAGACAGAGACACACACAACTCAGAGACCCTGTGTGTGTGTGTGTGTGTGTGTGTGTGTGTGTGTGTGTGTGTGTGTGTGTGTGTGTGTGTGTGTGTGTGTGTGTGTGTGTGTGTGTGTGTGTGTGTGTGTGCAGGTTAGCAGCAGGACTGAAGAAAACCCAACTCAGAGGCTGTCAGAATAAAAGCGCATATTAAAGTCTCTACGAAGAACTTTTAAATATTTCTGAAACAGTCTCATTTCTCCTCTGATGATCATAAATTACATGTAACAGCAAACGAGACCATCAGTGCAAAGAATGCTATTTCTATATAGTTTTTCTCAATGCCTTAGTCATGAGTATACGCTCACCCAGGAACAACAGCTGGCGTGGTAAAAAACACTACCACTATTGTCCAAAGGGGGTGATAGAATTAACACGTGAGTGTGAGTGAGTGAGTGAGTGAGTGAGTGAGTGAGTGAGTGAGTGAGTGTGTGCGTGCGTGCGTGCGTGTGTGTGTGCGTGTTCACCTCTTGCTTGTGTAGCTGAGGTTCGGCCCGAGGTCTGAGG
>CM049407.1:1467500-1472500 GCA_026929865.2 Hyperoplus lanceolatus
CACACACACACACACCAAACACACACACACACACACACACACACACACACACAATCACCCAAACCTGCAAACACAAAGAGCTTCACTGCCGTCTGATGCAAAGAGAATCAACATTTATTTTGCACTAGCTGACACAGATGTTAAATATTGTACAGAGTGATGCACACAACCTGCTCTTCTGATTCCTCTGATTTCAATGTAAAAGTCTTTTTTCGTTTTTGTTTGTTTGTTCAGATCATTTATAATAATTTATTTTGAAAGGGTGTCGGGAGAGTGTAGCATCAACACGATAAAGATGTCGCAGGGGTTGCTTTCCGAATCTCATACTTTCTACTATATAGTTTGTAGAAAGAAGATTTAGGATGTCCCGATTCTTGTGGCCAGATTTAGGATGGTTAGAAGTACCCGGATGTCCTACTTCATGCGGCCAAGATTGTTAGTGTTGAAAACTGCATCCTATTTGGGCGATTCTGACCCACAATCCGACGCGCACGTGAAGTGACGTCACATCGACGAAGCCTCCATATGAAAACACGGGGATGCGACGGATATAAAAGCAAGAGGCAAGATCAAGGCGCAATGTTATGATGAAATAAGAGAGTAAAAGTATGTCCCAATAGTATGCCTACTGCATCCTAACTAGATTCTTTTTATCGTCGGATGTAGTATGTAGAATAGAAAAAAGAAAGAGTATGCAATTCGGAACGCAACCTGAGTGTCTGTGTATAAACACGTATATAAGTATTTTATATACTATCTGTGTATAAGCTGTTTCTGTGTCACGGTGGAAAAACATATAAAGTTTGTTCAGAGCAATATGTTTCACTTTGTCTGATGTCTGTTCATGGATAGATAGATAGATGGATAGATAGATAGATAGATAGATAGATAGATAGATAGATAGATAGATAGATAGATGGATGGATGGATGGATGGATAGATAAATAGATAGATAGATGGATGGATGGATGGATAGATGGATGGATGGATGGATAGATAGATAGATAGATAGATAGATAGATAGATAGATAGATGGATGGATGGATAGATAGATAGATGGATGGATGGATAGATAGAGAGATGGATGGATGGATGGATGGATAGATAGATAGATGGATGGATGGATGGATAGATAGATAGATAGATGGATGGATGGATAGATAGAGAGATGGATGGATGGATGGATAGATAGATAGATGGATGGATGGATGGATAGATAGATAGATGGAGGGAAGGATGGGTGGGTGTTTGGATAGGTGGTGGATGGATAGATAGAGTGAGGGAGGGAGGGACGGGTGGGTATAATATATTATTATGGATAGATAGATGGATGGATGGATGAATAGATAGATAAATGGATCGATAGATGGATACATGGATGTATAGATGGATAGCCTACTTTATTTGTGTAATTCACATAAATTGCAAAAATAAATAAATCAGCTAAGTTAAAAGTATGCATCACTAGGCCGCCTATACATTAAGCCGTTACCGTTAAACAGGTTATAAGGGCAGTTATAACAAATAAAATGTCGCCCTCTAAACGAGTAAACCGGAGTAAACCGACCAAATAAAAACATAAACAAACCACCAGCCTCCAGGGGGCGTTGATGCTCCGACCACCGTCTGCTTCCGCCTTCAACACCACCGAAGAAGAAGAAGAAGAACAATCCAGCCGTTTGTCACAGCGCCATGGCGGCCGTACGCAGCTTACGGGTCTCGGTGAAATCCTCCAGCGGTTCAGACTCAGATTCAGACTCGGAGTCCGACAGAGACGCCCGAGATGCGGAGCCCATGGAAGTGGAAGAGGGCGAGCTGGAGCCGGAGGGGGAGGTGGCTGTTACCCGCTCACTGACGGAGCTACTGCCGGTAAGAGGGCCGCACTCACACCGCGGACTGGAGTTTACTATTGGCCGAGGGAAGAGCAGGGAAGGTCGGTGTGAGCTAGCGTCGACTCCCGGAGTTACATCATAATATGTGACCCATCAGAATGTGTGACTGTAGATGGCGTTGTTGTTATTTACTTTCATCAACCCGGTCTCTGTTAAATGTTTAATAACTGCGATGGTCCACATACGTCCCAAAACCTGGTAGTTTCATAAGAACGGCCCGAATGTATTTGTAAACAGCAATAGCGCCCTCAAGGGTCACATTGTGATGGGTCACATGTTTTGTTGTAACACCTGTTTAAGTGCAGGGAAGGTGGCCTTGACTCCCGGCTCGCTAACGATCAATAACGGCGATTAATTGCCAACGGCTGTCTGGGCGAGCTACCTGCTTTAACCTGATGACGTATGTTGACAACGTGCTTAGAAACTGTATTTATTAAACAATGAATTTAACAGTTTTAACCTCAAAATAAACAGATGAAGTTAAAAATTATCGTATATTTTTAAATATTATGATACTTCAACTTTCGGTGATCAATTCGGCATATTCCTTGTAACCTTGGGAAATGTTTTTAACTTGTTTAGAGGTTGTTTTTCTGATAATCTTCGCGCTAAAATACGGTAAACAACATTATAATATCAGCTGTAGTATCAAAGGCTTTTTTATTCCTTTTACTTTGGCAGATTATGTTTAATCAATGTTTTACTTTGTCAAATTAAAATGGAGGAATCTGTACATAGAACATGTATATACTAACCAATCTTGTATAGAGATATGCGCTATTATTCATTCTTTAAATAACACTTCTGTGGGATGGGTAGAATGATTAATACTAAATGATATAACTAAAATATTATTATTATTATTTTCAGGATACAAGCCGAAGATATGAGAACAAGGCCGGAGCGTTTATCACTGGGATTGATGTCAACTCAAAGGTAAGAAGCCAACACACACACACACACACACACACACCTTGGAAAAAGCGCTATCTAAAAACATCGATTTACTGACTGCATTGTAGAGGAGACACACATCTATCAACTGTGAAAACCTTTTTTAAATTAACTGTGTGTGTGTGTGTGTGTGTGTGTGTGTGTGTGTGTGTGTGTGTGTGTGTGTGTGTGTGTGTGTGTGTGTGTGTACAGGAGGCCATTGAAGCGAAGGAGAAGCGATCGAGACGTTTCCATTTCAGTGCGGAGGAAGAGAGTGTCGTTCAGAGGAACGTTTTCCTGGACAAAGACAATCTGAAGAAAGGTGAGAAGACACACACAGACACACACACACAGACACACACACACACACACACACACACACACACACACACACACACACACAGACACAGACACACACACACACACACACACAGACACACAGACACACACACACACACACACACACACACACACACACACACACACACACACAGACAGACACACAGACACACACACACAGACAGACACACAGACACACACACAGACACACACACAGACACACACACACACACACAGACAGACACACAGACACACACACAGACAGACACACACACACACACACAGACAGACACACAGACACACACACACACTCACACACACTAGGGGTATGCACATGTAAACGTGTAACCGGTTAGTAAATCATAACCGTTTAGGAAAAATCAATAAACGAAAAGCCTTTCTCTCTTTCTTTTTTTAAGTTGTGAAAATGATGTCAGTATGTTCTGCAGAAAAGCATTCATTTAACATCAGAAATAACACAAACTATATGGTGATGATAAAAGCTTGTGTGTGTGTGTGTGTGTGTGTGTGTGTGTGTGTGTGTGTGTGTGTGTGTGTGTGTGTGTGTGTGTGTGTGTGTGTGTGTGTGTGGGGTGTGTGTGTGGTGTGTCATCCAGCGTGTACTCAAAAAATATCCGTTGTGTAACCATTTAGACATTTTTGTAAACTCTTCCTCCTGTGTTCCACTCACTCACACACTCACTCACTCACTCACTCACTCACTCACTCACTCACTCACTCACTGGCCCAATCCCAAATGACTCCCTAGGCACTCCCACTCCGTGAGCGAGTGTGACTCGCTGTGGAGTCACACTCGCGGCTGTGAAGTACCACTCGATCATTAAGGGGAGGGTATAACAACGGTGCGGCTTTGGCAAGCCCTCGCCTCTGTCAGACGGAAACAGGAAGAAGACACTAGTTTGTTCAGTCTTTATTTCTCACCCTAAAATAGAATTCCAGCACATTTATATTTGACCTGAAACACTCTTTACATTCATATTCAGCTTCGTGTAAAATGTAGTATTGAATAAAAACAAACTCACTCCCATGCTTCTTTGGCTGCATAATTTATTTGTTGTTAAACATTTTCTAACGGCATATTCTTAATTTTACCAGCTCAGTCTGTAGTGGAGAACACGGGTGGGTGTTTGATCCGCTGTTTAATCATCCTTTTAGTTTACATGCACAGCAGCATACAAAACCAGCGAAAATAATAATAGTCTGCTAAAGCATGTATTCCACTTGTCATGATCTGCCATTACGACCGGCGAATCGCGGCAGTTAATTAGCGTGCATAAATTATAATGCACTGCAAGGGTGGTCATAAATAAGAAAAGTCATGCGCTCCAGCTGACTGACGTCACCGCCGCTATTACTACCCCTCATCAGCTGTACCAGAAACACAAATCTTACTAACAATTTAAGGAAATAATAATCACTGTCCCTTACTAACTTGTGGGCATTTTCTTCATCTGCTTCGTTTTATCTTTTTCCACGCCTTGAAAATACACTAACGGTAGACAAGTGGCATAATCAAATCAACAAGTGTAAAACAACATGTTCGTTCCGAAATTGTAGGCTACCCTCTGGTTCCGTCATTTAGGGCTATGCATAAAAATAATCAATCAAATGTCTGTTTGAGGTAAGAGTAGCTACGTTTCATTTAGAATTCGGGAAACAAACTCCCTGGAACTCTCATTTGTAAGTTAGCTCCTCCATTCCGGACATAATTGATTGGCGGACACCTGTGTCAAACGTAGGGCTGAGCCAACGTCGATGCAGACTCGGATGATCGAGGGCTTTATCACCCACTTACACTCGAGGCTCGATGGTTTG
>CM049407.1:1480000-1515000 GCA_026929865.2 Hyperoplus lanceolatus
AAGGGGTGGGGTTACCCAGGGAGCGTTGCATTCTAGAACTTTGTAGAACTTTCTTGATGATGTCATATTACACACTGCACCTTTAACTGAAAACTATGACTCACTAATAGTGCGTGTTGTCCCTCCTAGGCCTCCATACATCCATCCTTAAACTGGTGTATACAGCTCTGGAAAACATGAAGAGACCACTCCAAATGTTCAGTGTCTCTCGTTTTACTCTTTAGAGCCATATGTTTGAGTAGAATGAACATTTTGGTTTTATAATATAAACTACTGACGACATTTCTACCAAATTCCAAATACATTTCTTGTCATTAAAGAGCATTTTCAATAAGTAATGTAGAGATGAGGATTTGTGAAAAAGCCAGACTGACTCTCTTAATTTTTTCTGGGGCTGTATAGAATTGGGGCGACTGTGGCTCAGTTGGTAGAGCGGGTCGGCTGATGATCAAAGGGTTGGAGGTTCGATCCCCGCCCTGCCACCTGTGTCATGGTTGTTGTGTCGTTGGGCAAGACACTTCACTCACCTTGCCTCGTGTGAATGTGGATAGTTAGCCTGCTGCTATCGGTGTATGAATGTGTGTGGGAAAGGAAAACAGGTCTCCCTTGTTAAAGAGTCTGCGGTCTCAATGGGATTTACCTGTATAAATAAAGGTTAAAAAAAAAAAAAAGACGTATAGATTCTAAAGTCTTATTATTGTCTCTCTCCTAGGAACCGGGTGGGGGGCTCCGGGTCGGGTCGGGCCAGGGCCAGGGCCAGGTCCAGGTCCAGGTCTCCTCCTCAGGTGAAGGACGTGAGGCAGCTGCTGGAGGAGAAGAGACAGGGACAGAAGAGACAGCCCCCCCCTGTGGCGCCCGCCGGGAAGACAGGTACGCTGGACAGCTAGTCACTAGCACGCTAGTCTCGCAAAGCCAGACCAAACTACAGCAAGTAGTATGGTCTGGAAGCACTCCGTTTAGAGCCGTCTATTCGGGGGGAAACTGGGCTGGCCTGTTTTTATTTATTTAAACCAATCACAATCATCTACGACGGGGCTAACCCCGGGAAGCAACCAATGGAGGCGTAGCGTTGTTTGCCGACGCCAGCGCTTAATAGACGCTGGCGGGAGTGGTCAAGCCAGACTACTAGCACGCTAACTCCACACACTGCGTCTGCTGTTGTTACTTTTTCCCCAATAAATGCATAGTTTGTATTGTGATAATGCTTCTTTTTCTTCTCTCACATTACATTTATTTAAGCTTTTTTGATTTTTTTTACAACACAAACAAACAAACAAACCCCGGCTGCACCATCACAACACACCTTTAAAAAAACAAAAAGAAAGCTGAACAGAAATAAAACAAAAAAGCTAATCTATACCATGTTCCCGTCCGCTATTATAACCGTGTTTAAAGCTGCAGTGTGTAGAATTTTGGGTTTTATTTCCTAGCAGATTTTGTAGAAAGTAATCATAATATCCATAAGTACATTTAATTTAGTGCATAATAGCTGAAAAAAATGTTTTGAATTATTTATTTTTCCCCTTAGAAAGGCTCTCATGTATGTCCATATTTCTGCATATTTTGGACCAAGGCCTAGTGCCGCCATCTTGAAAGTGTCATAGTTGGAATGTCATCAGGTGCATTGTTTAAAATTTAGAATTGTTCTTGTCCTTGAAGGCCACTGTAGCTTCTGTTATTATTCTAAAGGGTTGGGGTTACCCAGGGAGCGTTGCATTCTAGAACTTACTTGATGATGTCATATTACACACTGCACCTTTTAAGTGGAGTCCATTTACCATTTATGCTGTGTGTGTGTGTGTGTGTTTGTTTGTAGATGTGCGTCAGCGTCTGGGTAAGCGTCCGCGCTACTCTCCAGATAGACGTGGCTCCTCCCCCTCTCCCCCCAGAGACCCGCCTCCTCCCAGGGAACCAATCAGAGACGTGCATCGCAGGCTGGGCTCGGCCAATCAGGACAGAGGAAGCAGCAGCCGCTCCAACGCCTCTAAAGACAGGAAGACAAGTACGCACTGAAACCACTCAAAATAAGAATAAACACACACACACACACACACACACACACACACACACAAGCAAGCTGCTACTGCAACTAGACACACACACACACACACACACACACACACACACACACACACACACACACACACACACACACACACACACACACGCAAGCTGCTACTTCAACTAGACACACACACACACACACACACACACACGCAAGCTGCTACTTCAACTAGACACACACACACACACACACACACACACAAGCTGCTACTTCAACTAGACACACACACACACACACACACACACAAGCAAGCTGCTACTCCAACTAGACACACACACACACACACACACACACACACACACACACACACACACACACGCAAGCTGCTACTTCAACTAGACACACACACACACACACACACACACACACACACACGCACAGAGATACTGTACTTGTAGAAATAACAAGATGAGATAATCAACTGTTCATCACATATAAAAGCTTACAGAGAGAAGGAGTTGAAGAAACAAAATGTCCTTTCAGAAGCGTTGGACAGTTCAGGCAGGGCCTGGTGGGTTTGATCTGACTGTATCATCACGAGCTATAGCTTCTTTATTGACATGTTGTGATGTTTTACAGCATTCTGTCTCCCTCCTGTCGCTTAAAACAGTTTAATAACCGACTCATTAAACTCAGAAAGTTTTTGATGTAACATTTTAAAACAGAATAAATACATTTATGTTGGAGATTAATCTAAAGTCAGATATCTTGATGGCTTTTCTGCTGGTAGGCCTTTAGTTTTAAAGCTGCAATGTGTAGAATTTTGGGTTTTATTTCCTGGCAGACCTTGTAGAAAATAATTATAATATCCATAAGTACGTTTAATTTAGTGCATAATAGCTGAACATTTTTTTTAGAATTATTATTTTTTTCCTTAGAAAGGGTCTCTTATATCTCCGTATTTCTCCATACCTTGGACCAAGGCCTTGCTGCCGCCATGTTGGAAGTGTCATAGTTGGAATGTCATCAGGTGCATTGTTTAGAATTTAGAATTGTTCTTGTCCTTGAAGGCCACTGTAGCTTCTGTTATTATTCTAAAGGGGTGGGGTTACCCAGGGAGTGTTGCATTCTAGAACTTTCTTGATGATGTCATATTACACACTGCACCTTTAATAGACCTGACTGTATTATCCCATGGGCCAGATCTTTATTGACCTGTTGTGTGGTTCCCCCTCCCTCCTGTAGGCGCGCTGTGGAGCAGGCTGGGCTCAGTGGAGGACGGCAGTGGAGACCGCGGCTCCGGCAGCAGCAGCAGCCGATCCTCTGCTCTCTTCTCCTCCGCTATTGGTCGGAAAGACGATGATGATGATGAGGTCGCTGGTGACGTCATCAGGAAGCGCCGCGGTGTCACCAAAGAGAAGGTGAAAGGGGAGGAGTCGGCGTCGGAGGAAGATGACAGCACGCTGCAGGAGATGTGGGGAAACATGATCAAGCAGAAGCAGCAGCGGCAGACGCACACGCTGAAGAAGAGTCGCCTTGACAACCTGCCGTCACTACAGATCGAGATCAGCAGAGACAGCAGCGAAGAGGACGACGTGTAGGAGAGAAACAAGATGGAGGACGGACCAGGACAGACACACAATGGAGGTCGGACCAAAACAGCCTTGGATCGCAAGCTTAGCATTGGTTTCTCTCCCACAGACCGATCGAAAAATTACTGTCTGTCTGCTAGTGGAAGGCAGCCCCTGATTGGTTCATGTAGTCGTCAATCTAGCCTCCAGTCAGACCGGACCCTCCCCACTGTCTGTCTGTTAGTGGAAGGCAGCCCCTGATTGGTTCATGTAGTGATCCAGTCAGACCGTCCCCTCCCCACTGTCTGTCTGTTAGTGGAAGGCAGCCCCTGATTGGTTCATGTAGTCATCAGTCTAGCCTTGTTAGACCAGCCATTTCTCAAGGGCTGATTTATTGATACATGTTGATATCAAGTACTACATGAACCAATCAGGGGCTGCCTTCCACTAACAGACAGAAAGTGGGGAGGGTCCGGTCTGACTGGAGGCTAGATTGATGACTACATGAACCAATCGGGCTGAGAAACCAATTTGTAGCTCAGAGATCAGGCTACTGTGTGAGAGACTGAGTAGATGTTAAAGACATTACTCTGTGGGATTCTCGTCACTGTCTCGTCTCTGTGTCAATCAGCTGCTGGATGGATTATGGATCAGCCAACAGGCTCCGATACAAACAAACATTTACTCAATCAACATGAACTGCTGACACACCTGAACAAACGGTTGTAGTCGCGTCTTAGTCCCTCCCTGTTAATATATCAAACATATTAAAGCCTCATTTCCTCCCAGTAGTTGGGTACGGTTTGGTTCGGTAACACTAGGTCTGGCTTGTGTTTCCACTGCAGACAGCACCCTTACTAACGGAGGCGGGGTTTATGCCGGACGGCCAGAGTATATACAGGTTGCGTTCCGAATCTCCTCCTCTTTCTTTTTTCTATTCTACATACTACACCCGACGATAAAAATAATCTAGTTAGGATGCAGTAGGCATACTATTGGGACATACTTTACTCTCTTATTTCACCATAACATTGCGCCTTGATCTTGCCTCTTGCTTTTATATCCGTCGCATCCCCGTTTGTTTTCATATGGAGGCTTCGTCGATGTGACGTCACTTCACGTGCGCACTGGATTGTGGGTCATAATTGCCCAAATAGGATGCAGTTTTCAACACTAACAATCTTGTCCACATGAAGTAGGACATCCGGGTACTTCTAACCATCCTAAATCTGGCCACAAGAATCGGGACATCCTAAATCTTCTTTCTACCAAACTATATAGTAGAAAGTATGAGATTCGGAACGCAACCCGTGTATGGTGACATCATATCAGTGCGACACAGTGTAGCCCACTGATTAACTCAATGAAGAAGAAAAACACCACACAATAAACAAAGAGCTATGTCGACATTTCTCTCTAAACGCAAGACTCTCTTCACTCTCACTGAGAAAATGACACACACACACACACACACACACACACACACACACACACACACACACACACACACACACACACACACACACACACACACACACACACACACACACACACACACACACACAGAGACACAGCAGTCTATCTCTCACACGGAAATGATTATTCTGTCGACCAATCAACGGACTGCATTGTTCCTCTTTTATAGGACATCTTGGGACCCCCTACGAAATAGGTGCGGCACGTTTAGCTTATTTTAGGTCCCTTCCCAACTTTTTCACAGTGGAAATGCGTATCAATGCTTGCCGACCCAAACCGAACCGCCCAGTGGAAACGAGGCTAAACAGTGAAATACACCTTACGTCATTACGTCATCAGTTCTGGATCTATTACATCATGATAAACTCTTGTATCGTCATCGAGTCATTCCTGCGACAGGTCAGAACTACATGTAGAGGAACTTGAGTTTTTATACTGTGTCATCAGAGGGAAGGAGACAAGAGGACGATGAGAGAGAGAGAGAGAGAGAGAGAGAGAGAGAGAGACAGAGAGAGAGAGACAGACAGAGAGAGAGGGAGAGAGAGAGGAATGAATTCTTTCTTCTTGTATTATCGTCGACACTGATTTCCTTTTGACAAAACGAAACAGAATCTGAGGATCTGAACATTTTCTGCTTCTGTCTGGACTCGATTGAATGATTTTCTGTTTTTTTTTTTGTCTTTCTATTTTGTATTTTTATGTCATTGCTGGTCATCAGGTTTAAGAACATTATTAAAAATGGTGGCCACGGCTTCATGTCACACGTCTGCTTCATTTACTCTTTGAGTTTCACTTGAAGAGTTAGTTTATCATAGCGTTTGCAAATCTATAACAAAATGAAAGTTATATTGGGGCGGCTGTGGTGAAGTGTGTAGGGCGGTTTGGTCGTCCACTGGGTTACAGGGTCGGTGGTTGGATCCCCCGTCTCCCCGAGCAAAGAGACACTGAACCCTAAATTGCTCCGGATAGTTAACCTGCTATGTGTGTATGAATGTGTGTGTGAATGACAACGTGGGAATGGGAACAAGTCTCCAGCCTCAATGGGATTTACCTGTATAAATAAAGGTTAAAAAAAAGTAAAGCCAAAAAAAGTTAATTTTGAAATGTGTTTTATATATATATATATTATATTATATATTATTATTATTTTTTATTTTTTGTTTAATCTCCAAATTCATAACCTTAACTTCCCTCATGGAACATTTCAGTTTCACCGTTTTGAAACCTTGTGTATTCATGAATAATCTGATTGACAGGTGGATGGCTCTCATAGTGTGGTTTTTCAAAATAAAAGCTGCTATATTCTGTAAAAAAAAAAAAAAAAAAAAGATACAGGTACAGATCCATTCCCCATACTTCCCTACTATTTAGTACGCCTGAAAAAAAGTTTAGGATGTTCCCAATACATGCACGTCAAATGCAGTATGCCAAAAAAAATGCCTAGATGCCCCTCTTAACTCCAATACCATTTTACAGTGTTCATCTTTATTCTTGACATTTCTCGACATAATGAAAAACAAATCTTCCTTATCTGATATGTTCTCTCACCTGTCTGTGGCCCTAACACTCTTCTGTACTTTAGTATGTAGTGTAGAAAAATAAAAAGTATGTGATTTGGAACGCAGGGTTTGGCAGTCCAGGTTCAGAGTATTGGTGGTGATGGCAGTGAGCTCTCCTCCCCCTCAGTGTCTCATTCCTGGGTCTAATAATATCCAGCAGGTTAGCTGAGGTCTGCATCCTTACATGGAGGCTAAGAGGACAGGGTTAACTCATGGGGTTAACACTCAAAAACACACACAGAGTAACTTAACCAGCTACAAATACTACCTGTCATCTATGTTCAGCTCTGGAGAAAATTAAGAGACCACTCCAAATGTTCTCGTGTCTCTCGTTTTACTATTTATAGGCATACGTTTGAGTAGAATGAACATTTTGGTTTAATTCTACAAACTACTGACAGCATTTCTACCAAATTCCCCCCAAAAAATATTGTCATTAAAGAGCATTTCCATTAAATAATGTTCAATGTGCTCTGAAATTAGAATAATCTATATAAACAGACAGAGGCTTAAGACTGGGACGCCTGGACCAACTGTTTGCGTCAACTTTCAAGGCTTCATTTACTTCCATTTCTGCAGAATGGCTCAACGTTGTGAAAATGATTTGGACATTTTTGGCAACAACCCATTATCGATAATATTGCTTTGTTAAAGGTGCAGTGTGTAATATGACATCATCAAGAAAGTTCTAGAATGCAACGCTCCCTGGGTAACCCCAACCCTTTTCAATAATAACAGAAGCTACAGTGGCCTTCAAGGACAAGAACAATTCTAAATTCTAAACAATGCACCTGATGACATTCCAACCAACATGGATGCCTCCATAAGACTTGCCTGCTCAATGTACAAAATGTAATATTAATATTTGTAATTCTCCGCTCAGGAGGATAATTCAGATTATTGGCAGAGGTGATTTTACACCAATGAAGACATATTTATGAATGAGGATATTGATTTTAGCTAATAAATTGTTACACAGTGTCCCTTTAATACAGTAAGGCTGAGTAAGTAAGTGAACTGTGTATATATATAGCGCTTTTCACAGACAGGGTCAAAACGTGCTTTACAATGTTTATAGAAAATAAAAGCATAGTAAAAAATACGTCAATAAAATAATTTTAAGAAAAGCAGTGCTGTGGGTGCGTCGCCATGCTGCGTTCACGTGTTCTCGTGTTGGGGTTGGTTTGGGAACATAAAGGGGAAACATCGCTAAGAAAAGACTTCCATTATGTAACAATAAGCTCACATTGTTTCACTCTGATTGGCTAATGTGTTTGACAGTTATTCTGTCAAACCAACCAATGACAGTCAAGAACAAGCGGAATACACCGAAGTCACGGATAGGTATGAACATCAGCATATTGATATGTTTTGTTTTATTATGATAGTATTTTTGTATCATTATTTATTACACTTGAAGTTTTGTCCTGCTATAGTTATTTAGTAGGCACCCGAAGCATCCAATCACAAGACACCTAAGACAGGGAAGGGCGCTACTAGCCAATCATAGTCAGAGTAGGGCGATTCTAAGTCGAATGCGGGTGGAGAACAGAACGAACGCCGCATTCGCTAAAAGCCCACATTGCTGCAATCTGATTGGCTCGTGTGTGTGGCAGTTATTCGATCGAACCAATGACGATCAAGAACCCGCGTGCTGACGACCAGTTACCAGCCAATGGAACTGCGCCTACGTCATGGCTCATATAAAAATATGTGTGACGTAGGCGCCCTTCAGTTACAGTCGCCATCTTCTCGTCGAAAGCAACGGGCGGACGAAGGGAAGAAAGGACGACTGGGGCTGAAATAAACACGACAACGAAGCAGCTGTTCTCCCCCGAAACAGCGCGGAAACCCCGGCTGCTTGTGTTCAAAGACTTTCCGCTGATTATTGGTGATGTTATCGATAAGGCAGCGCTAGGGGGTTTCCCGCCGCGAAGCTAAATCGCAAAAAGATCGCAGAAAGATGGCGGACGCGTGTCGAGAGTACCAGTCGTCCCTGGAAGATTTGACGTTCAACAGCAAACCTCACATCAACATGCTCACCATCCTGGCCGAGGAGAACCTCAGCTGCGCCAGCGACATCGGCGCGATTATTGAAGCGCAAATCAGCAAGGTTTTTATACACTACCAAGAGAATATTCTTACTATTTCGAAATCACATGTCAGTTAGTCAGTGTGTAAAATGGAGGAGGCCTCAAACGGCTACTAGGCTAGGCTACACAACACAACACAGGCTTTATTTGGCTTAATCCATGTCTATTAAAAACGTTTAACTTGCTTACACATAATGTTATTGTTCATATCTATCGAGCTTTTAGTAAAAATCCACCGTAAGAATGATGAACTTTGGAATCTGTTTGTGATATTATGTAAGGGAAATGTCACGTGTCTTGTGAAATCGATGTTAACCGTTGACGTCCAGCTGTAACTGTAAGTAAATGTGTATATTTGAGAATAAATACCTACCGATACATAGATTTACGACTATTATTACTCATAAGTACTTCTAAACTAGATTGAGATAATAGCGTTTCACTGCTAATGGTAGGTTTTTTTAGACTAAATGTCGTTGCCAATGCTACAGTTGTATTTGTTTAGTTCAAACATAAACGGACTGTGTGTTCCACTTTATTACAAACCAAGTGAATCGCCCAAAAGTAATGAGTTTAAACGTATTTGCTTTATTATGTTACAATGTCCCTTGTGAAATCAATGTCACAGGACAATTAATATTGTTTTTGCTCAGGGAGAGTATATTGGACTAGTACAGGCAAACTAGATGAAGTCACATTTTTAGACAACCCATTGTTGCCAAGGCTACAGTGCAGTGGTGTGTTTAGTTCAAATAAAAACTAACAAACTCTGTTCTAATATTCACTTGAAAAAATATATGAAAACCTAGTGAATCACCCCAAAAAATGTCTTTTGATTTAAATTTGAGTTAATTGCCAATCTTGAAATCAATGTTAACTATTGACTTCAAGCAGGAAATAGGAGAATCTATATTATTTAAGATTAGAAAGCATATTTGAAGTGTTATAACATTGTTTAAAGGTAAGACTTTTGAGATAATGTAGTCGCACATTCAGTCACAAATGCCCCCTGTGAAATCAACGTAAACCATTGGGGTCCAGGGTCAGTGTTTTTAATGGTAATAAGTAAGTTAATGGCTAATTGAAGGTAACAATTTAAACAACTAGGAAGCCAAAGCAACAGAGGTTAGATAAAATTAGCCGACTTCAACAGAAGTTATACAGTGAGATTATATAATGGGAGAAAATTTAAACGTTTGCTTTGAGCCCCAAATACCTTTTTTTTTTTTTTTTTTTTTTTTTTTTTTAAACTGCACACAATTTCAACATTACATCACAATATAAAACGGTATGTAAATAAAACAAAAAAAAATACGAACAATAATACTATTATGACTGTAACAGTAAAAATATCACATGTAAGTTTCCGCCTTAAAGTCCTACTTCACCGGTTGGAATATGAAGGTGTATGGAATTCTGAGATCCTATGTAGTATAAATGTGCAAAAAAAAAAATTAAAATCGGTTCATCCTAGCCTGAGAAAAGGCAGAAAGAGTTTTTTTTTTTTTTAACCCTATATTCCTCTTTCTCGTGACATCACAGAAAGAGAAATATAGGGTTAAAAAAAACGTACTTTGTAAATATTACTGTGATGTCACAGTAAAAGACATCACAGTAATATTTACAAGGTAAGTTTTTTTTTTTTTTTTTTTTAACCCTATATTTCTCTTTCTGCCTTTTCTCAGGCTAGGATGAACCGATTTCAATTTTTTTCGCACATTTATACTACATACGATCTCAGAATTCAATACACCTTCATATTCAAACCGGTGAAGTAGGTCTTTAATGTCTGAACAACGTGGAAAACACATGATGTCTTTCAAGATAAATAGTTTTACATTTTTAGATAATACAATAATTTAAAAAAAAAAAATGTATACGTGCAGAAATTTGCCTTTTCTGATACTGAACAAAAGCACAGTGGCCTTCTCAGAAAATAACAGGAAAATTGACAGATTTACACAGCAGAGTTGACGTCCATTATTTATTAATTTAACCTTTATTTATACTAGAGAGATCAATTGAGGGGTGACCTTCATTTACAATGATGTCGAGGTGAACAGTTTTAACTCCTAAAAGAGTCAAGAAGTGACCGATTGATAATGAATAGCAGTGAGACTTAAATGAATGCGTTACATAAGAAGCTTTTACTTTGTTAAGACTTGTCACTTACGGTGGATTTTGACTTGACTGTTGAGCTCATTGTTCTAGTTCTTTCTGCCAGTATACAGCACAGACACATGTTTATAAATGCTATTGTTAGAGTGGGGGGCTTTTTTTTTTTTAAATAGCCCCTTCACCCTCTGTAGACAGAAATGCATTTCAGTCAGCAGTTAGTCAGTTAACAAAAGCTATGCTCCCTCACTCTGAAGCCTGATCGGATTCCTGCATTAAAAATCATTTTCCAAAAATGTCATTTTGAATTTTTTGAAATGGTTAAAATGTTATAATAAAAAATGTGAAATGTGCTTTTTGTCATTTTTTATTTCCCAGTGTAATTTACTGCTCTCTGGTTTTTACTCTTCAGTGTTTAGAGTTAAAGTCTGCTTTTAAAACGCAGTCTTACAGATAACTTTAATGGGTTACTTACAACAATGGTTTACAACAAGCAAACAATGTGTTTTAAACTGGGTCAAATATCTAAAGGGTTTGAGTGGCTCTAAAAGACAAAACTCACCGTGTGTGTGTGTGTGTGAAGTCAAACTGAAACAATGTCGCTGCGGTAAAGTACAAAGAGTGGTTAAAGGAGACGGCCCTCTTTGGAGGTAACAAGGTTCCTGAGGAGGAGTGGACTGTTTTTTACCTTCACGGACAGTTTTTTTTATTTTTTTTTTATTTTTGAAGAAGAAACTGAAGATGATTTGCTGCTGATTTTTTGTCTCTGGGAACAATCACGATGGATTTTATTGGAGTATTTTTTTCCCCTGAAAGAAAGAAAGAAGAAGAAAAGACAGATTTTGAAAATATATTTTTGACTTTTTTTTTTTTTTTTTTTATTACATGTGTCTTCGGTCACAGACTTTTACTCTATTTTTTAACTTTAAAAAAAAAAAAAAAAAAATCACACTGGGGTGGTTTCTGTGGGGACGCTTTTCAGGCATCAAAATGGCCTGTTTTTTTTTAAATAAACACTGTCACTGTTTTTTATCTTATTATTGTGAAATGAAATGTTGCCTTTACCCTTGTTGTTTTCTAAACTTGTTGAGTTCTCTTGCTCCAGGCGCCCTCCATGGAGAAGCTTCCAGTTTTGTACTTAGTGGATTCCATAGTGAAGAATGTGGGAGGAGAGTACACTGCAGTGTTTGCTAAAAACCTAATCACTTCATTTATATGTGTCTTTGACAAGGTACACTTCTCCTTTCTGCCGTTCAGACATTATTAAATTAAATGTAAAGTACTGTAGCCCCCCCGTCCCATTCACTCCCCCACTGTCCTGTTGCTTGCTTTATACTGTGATCTCGTGCTCTCTCTGCTCCCGTCCTCTTGACGCCATTACCTTAGTCCTGCTAGTAAACGTGGTAGAAGGAGGGAGGGCGCATGCTTTGAACTTTATAATATTTAATCTTTTTAAAAAGTGTGTTTTTTAAAGGTGGGGTCAGTGATTCTGGAGAGATTTAGCTTCTTGTCGAAATCGGTGAATTATCTCCTCACGATCCGTTGTGTGAACGTATTGTGTTGCTCTGTAAACTGGCATGTTGCTAGCCACGGTGGGCCCCTTTTTTTGTTACATACCGGTTTACTAGGCTGTTTATTAACACTGGATTTTTTTTCTTCCATCAAACACACAGTACAGACAGGTAGCGGTAGGTTCATGAGGAGATATTAATTCAGTTTGACCACAACCATTCTCCAGAATCACTGGCTCAACCTTTTTTTTTTTACAAAGTGTATTTTGCTAGTGGTAACGTTAGCCCCTCTGCCGTGCTCCTGCTATAAATATATATATATATATAGTGTGTTTTAGTGACGAGATGCTAAAAATGTGTTTTAGTGACTAGATGCTGTAGTGTTTCAGTGCGTGGGTTCAGTGTTTCGCTGTGGACCAAGCCATGTCCTGTGCTTGTAGGTGGATGAGAACACACGTAAGAGCCTGTTCAAGCTGCGGTCCACGTGGGAGGAAGTCTTCCCCCTGAAGAAGCTGTATGCTCTGGATGTGAAGGTGAACGCTGTGGACCCCGCATGGCCCATCAAGCCGCTGCCGCCCACTGTCAACTCCTCCAGCATCCACGTCAACCCCAAGTTCTTAAAGCAGGTCTGTATGACACGCTGCACATTCACACAGGGACAAAGGCTTTACTAGCATTTCTACAGGTAATTAGTTAAAGGTGCAGTGTGTAATATGACATCATCAAGAAAGTTCTAGAATGCAACGCTCCCTGGGTAACCCCACCCCTTTTGAATAATAACAGAAGCTACAGTGGCCTTCAAGGACAAGAACAATTCTAAATTCTAAACAATGCACCTGATGACATTCCAAAAACATGGATGCCTCCATAAAACTTGCCTGCTCAATGTACAAAATGTATTAGTAATATTTGTAATTCTCCGCTCAGGAGGATAATTCAGATTATTGGCAGAGGTGATTTTACACCAATGAGGACATATTTATGAATGAGGGAATTGATTTTAGCTAATAGAATTACTTAAAATGTTACACAGTGTCCCTTTAAGTTGGAATTATAAAAACACAACCCTT
The DNA here is from genome assembly GCA_026929865.2 of Hyperoplus lanceolatus. Classification (NCBI taxonomy): domain Eukaryota; kingdom Metazoa; phylum Chordata; class Actinopteri; order Uranoscopiformes; family Ammodytidae; genus Hyperoplus; species Hyperoplus lanceolatus. Next base: position 1,493,401 of record CM049407.1, read on the forward strand.
CATCGCACTGGGGTTTGTCATATTCCAGGTTCTTAAAGCAGGTCTGTATGACATGCTGCCATTCATACATTCACACAGGGACCAAGATCTCTACCAGAGGGTCTAGTTTATTCAAATAAAATTTCTACTTCTAAGATTTAATTTAACCTTTTATTTATCCAGGTTAGTCTCATCTGAATTATTCTCATGATTGGTATATGGCATGGAATCATGGAGCCTTTGTTTCTGGGCACAGAAACACACAACTCATAGGTGTCATGGAGGCAATAGATAGATGGATAAAACATACAAACTAAGGTCAATTAATATGTTAAATAAAAAGAGAAAATTAAAAAGTAAAACAATCTAGCAAAATGTTCCAGGGTCTCATTTGAGAGGAAACCAATATGTTAATGAGTCACAAACTTGACTTTGTCTGAAGAGGCTCGTGACGGTGACCATCATGTTTCCACTTTACATTCAGGTTGAAATGTAAAACTGCTGTGTAAAAAGGAACACAAACCTTTCAGGAAGTGGACTCTCTAACAACTCTCTCTCTCTCTCTCTCTCTCTCTCTGTCTCTGTCTCTGTCTCTGTCTCTCTCTCTGTCTCTGTCTCTGTGTCTGTCTGTCCTCTGTAGTCTGATGAGGCGTCCTCTCCACAGCCGGCCCCTGCTAAGCCCTCGGCCCCAAAGCAGCAGCAGCAGCAGCAGCAGCCTCCTCCAGCGGTCTTCCATGCCCCTGTTCCCCCCCACACCCCCATCCCTCCGGCTCCCTCTCCCTCCAGTCTGACCCAGGAGCAGCTCATCAGGCAGCAGCTGCTCGCCAAACAGAAACAACTGCTGGAGCTTCAGCAGAAGAAGATAGAACTAGAGCTGGAGCAGACCAAAGCACAACTGGTACTTTAACACACTCTCTCACTCACTCACTTCATTCACTCACTCTCACTCACTCACTCACTCACTCACTCACTCACTCACTCACTCACTCACTCACTCACTCACTCACTCACTCACTCACTCACTCACTCACTCACTCACTCACCACCACTCACTCACTCACTCATCACTCACTCACTCCTCACTCACTTCACTCACTCACTCACTCACTCACTCTCACTCATCACTCACTTCATTCACTCACTCTCTCACTCACTCTCTCACTCTCTCACTCACTCACTCACTCACTTTATTCACTCACTTTATTCACTCACTTTACTCTCTCACTTACTCTCTCACTCACTCACTCACTCACTCACTCACTCACTCATTCACTCACTCACTCTCACGCACATGCCCAAACACATAGAGGCTCACACACGCACATGCTGTATATTCTCCCAAAAGGAAGGGGTTAGCAAGGGAGCGTTGACATCTAGAATCTCAACGTCAGGTGCCACTAAATATTCAAATATTAGAATAGAATAGTATATATGTTTATTGCCATTTGCACAGGACAGGACAGTAAAGGTACAGGACAGTAAAGGGACAGGACAGTAAAGGTACAGGACAGTAAAGGGACAGGACAGTAAAGGTACAGGACAGTAAAGGGACAGGACAGTAAAGGTACAGGACAGTAAAGGGACAGGACAGTAAAGGGACAGGACAGGTACAGGACAGTAAAGGGACAGGACAGGTAGAGGACAGTAAAGGGACAGGACAGGGACAGGACAGTAAAGGGACAGGACAGTAAAGGTACAGGACAGTAAAGGTACAGGACAATAAAGGGACAGTAAAGGGACAGGACAGTAAAGGGACAGGACAGGGACAGGACAGTAAAGGGACAGGACAGTAAAGGTACAGGACAGGTACATTTGTGCGAGTGAACTTCAATGAAAAAAAAAAAAAAAAAAACATGATAGTATTTTGAGTAGAAAAGTATCAACATAAATAAAAGTAAATCATTTGTAGTAACAGCTAAGTGATTTACACACCGCACCTTGTTTTTTTGAAAGTGGTAGGATTAAGGAAGTGTATACTTCTTCCTGCTCCTTTTCAGGCATATATCAATACAGATTTTATTTTTTTTTTGTGTGAAGTCATTTAAACATACATTTTGTTTATTGTATTTTTATGCTTTTCATTTTGTTTTGTCTGAAATAAAATAAAAAATTCAAATATGTCTTGTCTGTCCTCAGGCGGGTGGTTTTGTGATGCCAACGTCGGCTCCATCACCAGTGAACACCCCTCAGAAACCCCCCGTGGTCCAGCCCGCCCCAGTGGTCCGGCCCTGGATGCCTAGCCCTCAGCCCCACCCAGAGCCCAAACCCCCCACCAGAGACCCCCGGCTCAACCGCTCCGGGCCCCCAGCCAAAGAGCCTCACGCTGGGAGGAAAGCTGACCTCACCTCGGCCTCTGGAAGTCCTGGAACCACCCCGGAGAAACCCGCCCGGCCCGACCGCACACGCACACCCAGGAAAGAGGCTCCGGACGAGAGGAACAAATCCAAGTCTCAGTCGCCCGCCGGCAAAAACCTCCAGAGCAAAAACAAACAGGTCAGCGCTCACACAGGATGGGAATGGATAGATTATTTTAAAGCTCCTGTAATCCCAAATCTGAAAATCCTTCTATGCACTTCTGGGAGTTAGTAGCATGATAGTAAAGCATCTGATCAATCCAAATTAAAGATATTATTATTCAAGGTTGATAAACTTTACAGAAATGACCCCAACATTTATTTTGTTGCTTGTTTTAACTGTACGGTGTCCTAGAGTGTCATGAAAGGCTCCTGTCAATGAAATGAATTATTGTTTCTATTATCAGGTGGAGGCTGAGCTGCAGAAGTCCAGCGACGTCCCAAAGAAAGACCCCCGTCTGAAGAAGCGTCCCCAGGAGAAGGTGAGTGGAGAGCTGAACCCAGAGGAGCAGAGAGAGAAGAGGAGAACGCCAGAGAACAAAGAGGCTGGCAGAGCCAAGAGCAAACTGCTCAACGGCTCCCTGATCAAACATGAACATGAGAGCGTGACAGTGGACAAGCCTGACTTTAAGACCGGAGGCAACGCTCGCACACACGCACGGAAACGCACACGCTCTCGCTCACGCTCCCCGACGGCCGCTGCCTCTCCTAAGAGGAAAGACAGGCGGTCTCCTAAGAGCCACGGTGCACGTAGCGGCTCTCTGTCCCCCTCGCCCTCACACAAACCGGGCAAAGCTCGCAGCAGACCCCCCCGACCGGACGAACCCAAGAAGAACCAGACAGAGGGCCGACGGTCCAAGAGGCCGGAGGGGGACAGAGACTCCTCACACTCCCCCAGAGGACATGACGTCATCGGGAAGGAAGGGAAGGACGCACAGCCTCGCTGGAGGAGCGGCTGGGAAGAGAACAAGCAGTCAGTACCATTATACTACTCCTTTAGCAGTTTATTCACTGATAACTTTTATGGTTTTAACCTGTTTTGTAATTAATTTAAAAAAAAAAGATTCCAAATTCTTTCCCCTCTCCCATGACCCTATTACTCCTCTGTTCCTCAAATCAGTTTCTAAAATATATATAAAGAAATCACTTCTATTTTCATCCCTAGAATATGTTCAAAGGCTTGTGACAAAGATAAGAATTAAAGGGGGAACTTTTTACTGTTAGTACTTTTTTTGAATTTGCCATAATGCTTTAGCTTCTGTCTCTCTGCAAGCCGTGTTAACGTGACTGCAGCTTGTGTTTCCCTGATGTGACCAGACTAACATGTTGTTGTGTTTGCAGTCTGAAGAGTCCAGAGGAGGCTCATGTGAAGCCCAGTCCCCTCAGACACAAACCGTACGGGACCCCGACCCGCCCCGCCGGCCCCCGCACCCCCAAACACAGACTCAGTGTGGACGCCAACATGCAGATACCTGAGGTCCTCAACTCGGCCTCCAAGAAGGACCTGCTACGGAGGGTAAGCTGGGTTGAATTGATTTTTATTTTTCAAACGAGTAAAGACAAAGAAAAAAAGCATAAGCAGAAAAAAGCAATAATAAACAATACAATGAAATGATGAAGCAAGTGGACAGTCACAACAAAGTCATATTTACACACAAGGAAAATGAACTGAAAAGGGCTGAGAAGCAGAACAACTTATTGGCTTAGGCTTATATAGGTTAATAGACACATATTTCAGATTGGGATTTCCTTACAGATGTATACTTATAAGTTTGTCTATATATGTTTGTACGTGTAAGTAGACCTTTGAAGGGAGGTGAGTATAGGCATGGTTGTTTGGACTAATGTATCTTGTTTCATATTTGCCATTTGGAGGGGGGGGAACACTGCTATTTCCACAAAATGCAGAAGAGTTCCTATGCCTCTGTGATAGCCCAAGGTCAGAGGCATTATGTTTTAGGGACATATCATTTTATATTGCCTATTGCTATTAAACCTGTCTCTCTCTGTAGGCCAGTAAGCGCTTGGAGAGTGTGTATCAACCCTGTCTCACCCCTCTCTGCCTGTCTCTCTCTCTGTACCTCTAGGCCAGTAAACGTCTGGAGAGTGGGGAGATCTCCCAGGAAGATTTCCTGAACATGGCTCACCAGATCAAACACTTCTTCCAGTACCAGGAGGAGAAGCAGCTGCAGCGCTCCGCCAGCTGGGACCCGACGGCCAAGCCGGGCAACATGGACGCCGCAGAGCTCACCTACTACCAGCACAAGTCCAAGCTCAGGAAGACTCAAGTCATGGCTCACAGGTAACGCATAGAAAATACACTTAGGCCAATTCATCCAAGGGTTGGCGGTTCGATTCCCCGCCCTGCCACTTGTCAAGTCAAATCAGTTTTTTTTTTTACATAGCCCAATATCACAAATAGACATTTGCCTCAGTGGGCTTCACATTCCATACAATATGACAGTATGAAGTAAAATAGGGAAATAGTGTGGCTGCAGGAGGACTTCAGATGCTGCCAGACTGTGTGAGTGAATGGAACCTGGAACCCTTTAAACCTGCAGTGTGTAGAATTTTGGGTTTTATTTCCTAGCAGATTTTGTAGAAAGTAATTATAATATCCATAAGTACATTTAATTTAGTGCATAATAGCTGAAATTTTTTTAGAATTATTATTATTTTTTCCCCTAGAAAGGGTCTCATATATGTCCATATTTCTCCATACTTTGGACCAAGGCCTAGTGCCGCCATCTTGAAAGTGTCATAGTTGGAATGTCATTGTTTAAAATTTAGAATTGTCCTTGTCCTTGAAGGCCACTGTAGCTTCTGTTATTATTCGAAAGGGGTGGGGTTACCCAGGGAGCATTGCATTCTAGAACTTTGTAGAACTTTCTTGATGACGTCATATTACACACTGCACCTTTAAAGTTGACCAGTTTAACAACACTCACTTTTTTGCACTGGCCTTTAACACAAGTTCAGCTTTTGGGTAACTTCTGTCTTTTATACGTTGCTAATTTTATCTGTTGTGTTGTTTTAATTAATTTTACTCTTAGGTGTATTTTTTACTGTGCTTTTATTTTCAATGCACGTTGTAAAGCACTTTGTGACCCTGTCTGTGAAAAGCGCTACAGAAATACACTTTACTTGCTTACTTACTGACTTACCTACTTGCTTTCCTTCCACAGAGCCCCAGGAGAGGAGGGGTGGGAGGGAGAGGAGAGCCCAGAGGAGGGAGAGGGTCCGGGGGATAAGGCAGGCAGACCGCCACCCCTCAAATACAACCGGCCTTCACCACGGGACAGACAAGGTGAGCTGAAGGGAGACAGTTCAGGTAAAACATCGGTTTATATTTCAGAGAACATGAATGACACTTTTAACTTTTCATTTAAAACGTTATCATATTGTATAAATTTGATATATTTTTTTATACAGCGGTAAATTTGAATATTGTGATTTTTTATTTTTTTTGATTAAATGTTCCTACTCGGTTTTCAAAATGAACGGCTCACGAATGGGTGATTCAATTCTGCAGCGGTCCAGAAGAAAAACCCTTGTGCTTTGCTTAGTGCTCCATCACCTTACATTTGTATTGTTAAATGGACGGGTAGTGTGTCTGGTGCGACTGTTAAGGCAGCGGACGTTTAAAACCGCTTGCCTATTGAAACATGTAGTTTTTTTATATATATATATACTTTATTCGTAGATTTTTCAGACAAACACACGTAAAAAAACCCTGAAAAAATGAACCGTAAAACCAACATGGCGTACTCACCTGCTGTAGTTGTGGTGCCCGCGTCTCATTGGATAACTCTTCCTCCAGGCGAGAGGCGCAGCAAAGAGCCGGAGGAGCCGCGGGCGCCGCTCGGCCCCATGATCGAGGAGTATAACCACGGGAAGGAGTTCCCCACGCTCAAGTCTCTACCAGGGCTTCGCTTCAGGAGGAGAGCTGACCCACGAGAGAGCAGTAAGCCCCCTACACACACACACACACACACACACAGAGAACGGCATTATAAATACTAAACTACAGCTCCGGAGAAAATGAAGAGGCCACGTCAGTGTCTCTTGTTTTAGTCTTTAGAGGCACATGGTTGAGTAATATTAACATTTTGGTTTTATAATATAAACTACTAAACATTTCTACCAAATTCACAATAAAAATATTGTAATTTTTTTTTTTTTTTAAGATATTTTTATGGCAATTTTCTGCTTTATTGATAGTGTAGAGACAGAGTTGAAATGGGGCAGAGAGGGGAGTGACATGCAGAGAACGACCTCGGGCGGGAATCGAACCCGGGTCCGCTGCTGGCCGAGGCCCATGGGGGGGACGCCCTACCAACTGAGCTAAGCATGGGGGGGGGGACGCCCTACCAACTGAGCTAAGGGCCAGGGGGGACGCCCTACCAACTGAGCTAAGGGGGGGGGACGCCCTACCAACTGAGCTAAGGGCCCATGGGGGGACGCCCTACCAACTGCGCTAAGGGCCCATGGGGGACGCCCTACCAACTGAGCTAAGGGCCCATGGGGGGACGCCCTACCAACTGAGCTAAGGGCCCATGGGGGGGACGCCCTACCAACTGAGCTAAGGGCCGGGGGGGACGCCCTACCAACTGAGCTAAGGGCCAGGGGACGCCCTACCAACTGAGCTAAGGGCCCATGGGGGGACGCCCTACCAACTGAGCTAAGGGCCCATGGGGGGGACGCCCTACCAGCTGAGCTAAGGGGGCCCCAAAATATTGTCATTTTGAACAGTTTCAATAAGTAATGTAGAGATAAAGATTTAAGAAAAATACTAACTGGTCTCTTAATTTTTTCCGCGGCTGTTTATTATGTATAATATGTGTTTTAATATATCCATTAATACTATGATAGTGTGCTTTGAAATACTATGTCAATGTGCTTTTAAAACCGGACTATTATGTGTCGTCTTCGTCCACAGAGAGGTCAGAGTTGAGGTTCTGGAGCGCGTCTCGATCAGGGAAACTCCAGCAGGGTTAGAGACTCTACTAAAGAGATCTACACATTCAGAGAGGCAGCACACAGGCATTCAGACAGACAGGCAGCACACAGGCATTCAGACAGGCAGCACACAGGCATTCAGACAGACAGCACACAGGCATTCAGACAGACAGGCAGCACACAGGCATTCAGACAGGCAGCACACAGGCATTCAGACAGGCAGCACACAGGCATTCAGACAGGCAGCACACAGGCATTCAGACAGACAGCACACAGGCATTCAGACAGACAGCACACAGGCATTCAGACAGACAGCACACAGGCATTCAGACAGGCAGCACACAGGCATTCAGACAGGCTGCACACAGGCATTCAAACAGGCAGCACACAGGCATTCAAACAGGCAGCACACAGGCATTCAGACAGGCTGCACACAGGCATTCAGACAGGCAGCACACAGGCATTCAGACAGACAGCACACAGGCATTCAAACAGGCTGCACACAGGCATTCAGACAGGCTGCACACAGGCATTCAAACAGGCAGCACACAGGCATTCAGACAGACAGCACACAGGCATTCAGACAGGCAGCACACAGGCATTCAGACAGACAGCACACAGGCATTCAGACAGGCTGCACACAGGCATTCAAACAGGCAGCACACAGGCATTCAGACAGACAGCACACAGGCATTCAGACAGGCTGCACACAGGCATTCAAACAGGCAGCACACAAGCATTCAGACAGGCTGCACACAGGCATTCAAACAGGCAGCACTCACCCTGCGTTCCAATCCCCATACTTCCATACTATTGAGCATGCCAGAAAAAGATTTAGGATGTCCCAATACATGTACGTCAATTGTAGTATGCTGAAAATACACAAATGCCCCACTAACTCCAATAGCATTTTGGAGTATTCGTCTTTATTCTTGACATAATGGGAAAAAAATCTTCCTTCTCTCCTGTGGCCCTAAAACTCTTCTGTACTTTTAGTATGTAGTGTAGTAAAAAGTGTGTGTTTTGGAACGCAGGGACAGTCATTTAAACAGGCAGCACAAAGGCATTTAAACAGGAAGCACAGTCATATCAGCACAATGCACCATGGGACATGTAGTCAGTGACATGTTGCTGCACTGGGCATGTCAGCGGCGCGTAGCATCAAGCTATCAGGGAAACGATCCCTTTATAGTCGATGAGAGCTACAACACAGAGCAGTAGACAAGTGATACTGCTGCACATTCTTCAAATGGACTTAAAGTGTATTTTTACACCGCAGCCTCTTCACAAGAGTGAATGGAAACAGGCTTGTTCTGGTGTAACACGCCTCTCACATGCTCAGTGTGGCTCTGTTAGAGAGAAGAGACATTAGCCTCTCACATGCTCAGTGTGGCTCTGTTAGAGAGAAGAGACATTAGCCTCTCACATGCTCAGTGTGGCTCTGTTAGAGAGAAGAGACATTAGCCTCTCACATGCTCAGTGTGGCTCTGTTAGAGAGAAGAGACATTAGCCTCTCACATGCTCAGTGTGGCTCTGTTAGAGAGAAGAGACATTAGCCTCTCACATGCTCAGTGTGGCTCTGTTAGAGAGAAGAGACATTAGCCTCTCACATGCTCAGTGTGGCTCTGTTAGAGAGAAGAGACATTAGGCCGTGACATTGTGTGTAGTCACTATTAGTTTAAATGTGACTCATAGGATTATAGATGAGAATATAATAAGATATTAAAGTGGTTGTTTGTGCCTGCAGGTGAGAGGGAGTGGACTTCCCCCCTGACAGAGCGCCAGCGCTATGACGAGGAGCAGAAGAGTGGGTATGACGCCCCGCGGAGGTTCATCCCTTCAGACCCTCGTAGAGCGGAGGCCTTGCTCCCTCCCCCCCCGCCCCTCGGCCCTACGGTCCACAGGAACAGCCCTGAGGCGGGGCTGAGGTTTGAGCGCGAGCGCCTGTCTCCGCTGCACCAGAAAGACCCGGCTGCCCCGGTGGAGCTGAGCCCCGCGCCGCGCTTTGAGAGTCCCAACAGCGAGCACTCTGACGAGGGTCCGATGAGCGTGGACGCGCCCCTGGCCCCCGGGCCCCTGCTGCCGCCCCCTGGGCCGGTCAGGACGGGGCCGCTGGCTGCAGTCAGACACAGCGACTCTCCTGGACACACTCCGCCTCACGACGCCCTCCCTCCCCCGCGCTACGAGGGCCTGCCAGGCAGACCCAACCCCCCGGGCTGGTACGAGCCTGGGCCTGGGCCCGGGCGCTACGAGGACCAGGGCCGGTTCGATGGCCCCCCCCTCCACCAGCAGCAGCAGGGCCCGGGGCGCTTCGACCCCCCCCACCACAACATGGCCGACAGGTTTGAGCCGCAGCACATGAACCAACACGGGCCCATGGGGAGGTTTGACGGGCCGGGACGCTTTGACGGACACATGAACCAGCAGCGGTTCGATGGTCCCATGCCGCGCTTTAACAACAACAACAACAGCATGGCTCCTAACGGACCAATGGGCTTCCAGCAGCAGAGGCCCATGCGCTTCGACGGCCCTCCCAACCAGATGAGCCCCATGAGGTTTGATGGTCCCGGGCCCATGAGGTTTGAGGGGCCAGGCCAGCCGGGACCTCCACGCTTCGACATGCCCAACGTCCCCCAGCACTTTGACTGTCCGCCCGGCCAGCAGAACATGATGTTTGGGCCCCAGCACGGCATGCAGCAGCCCCCCATGAGACCCATGGCCCCCCCTCACTACGACTCGCCCATGCCCCCTCAGCAGGGCTTCAACATGGGCCCGCAGCGCTTCCCCGAGCCCATGAGCAATATGAACAACATGAACCCTATGAACACTATGAACCCTATGAACGCCCCGCCCTTCCCTCAGGGACCATTGCCCTTCAACCAGCCAGGGAACTTCAACATTCAGCCTGGGCCCTTCAGCCAGCCGGGACCAGGGCCCTTCTACAACCCCCAGCAACCACAGGTTAGACAGACAGACAGACAGACAGACAGGCACACGCAGACAGACAGACATGTCAGCAAACCGCTTACAACAAGTATCTCATTCATATATTAAAGGGGCAGTGTGTAATATGACATCATCAAGAAAGTTCTACAAAGTTCTAGAATGCAACGCTCCCTGGGTAACCCCAACCCTTTAGAATAATAACAGAAGCTACAGTGGCCTTCAAGGACAAGAACAGTTCTAAATCCTAAACAATGCACCTGATGACATTCCAACCAACATGGATGCCTCCATAAGACTTGCCTGCTCAATGTACAAAATGTAACATTAATATTTGTAATTCTCCGCTCAGGAGGATAATTCAGATTACTGGCAGAGGTGATTTTACACCAATGAGGACATATTTATGAATGAGGACATTGATTTTAGCTAATACATTACTTAAAATGTTACACAGTGTCCCTTTAAGGGGAATAATCAGTTTCACATTATTCTTATTTTCATTTTCAAACATATTGAAATGATACAGGTGAGAGCAACACAGACGCACGTAATGTAGTAAAAAACAAGTTGATCCCAAAACACTTAAAATGAACAATGATCTATAACAACCAAACGTGAAGAATGGCTCAGACCTTTATTCTGACCTCTAGTTGACGTCAGGATCAGTTTCAGTACTTAAAGGTGCAGTGTGTAATATGACATCATCAAGAAAGTTCTACAAAGTTCTAGAATGCAACGCTCCCTGGGTAACCCCACCCCTTTAGAATAATAACAGAAGCTACAGTGGCCTTCAAGGACAAGAACAAATCTAAATTTTAAACAATGCACCTGATGACATTCCAACTATGACACTTTCAAGATGGCGGCACTAGGCCTTGGTCCAAAATATGCAGAAATATCAAAAAAAAAAATTCAAAACATTTTTTTCAGCTATTATGCACTAAATTAAATGTACTTATGGATATTATAATTACTTTCTACAACATCTGCTAGGAAATAAAACCCAAAATTCTACACACTGCAGCTTTAATAGAGTGGATGTGTCAGTCTGACGTTTAAACTGTTTGTTTTCCAGGTCAACATGATGAACCTGAACCAGCCTTTCCTGCCTCAGAACCCAGTGCCTTTTGGACAACAAGGTGAAACCACACACACACACACACACACACACACACACACACACACACACACACACACACACACACACACACACACACACACACACACCACACACACACACCACAGCCTGCTTTCATTTAGGCACCTCTGCTTGAAGGTGCAGTGTGTAATATGACATCATCAAGAAAGTTCTACAAAGTTCTAGAATGCAACGCTCCCTGGGTAACCCCAACCCTTTAGAATAATAACAGAAGCTACAGTGGCCTTCAAGGACAAGAACAATTCTAAATTCTAAACAATGCACCTGATGACATTCCAAAAACATGGATTCCTCCATAAGACTTGCCTGCTCAATGTACAAAATGTAACATTAATATTTGTAATTCTCCGCTCAGGAGGATAATTCAGATTATTGGCAGAGGTGATTTTACACCAATGAGGACATATTTATGAATGAGGATATTGATTTTAGCTAATACATTACTTAAAATGTTACACAGTGCCCCTTTAACAACTAGACCAGTACATTTACTTATACTAGAAAATGTTTCAATTTGAAATGGAGTTTGAAGGTAACGGTGGCAGTTAAAGCAGCTACGAGGAACTTTTAAATATTTCTGAAACGTCTCATTTTTCCTCTGATGATCATAAATTACATGTAACAATCAAACCAGACCATCAGTGCAAAGAATGCTATTTTTATATAGTTTTTCTTAATGCCTTTGTCATGGGTATACGCTCACCCAGGAACAACAGCTGGTGTAGTAAAAACACTACCGCTTTTGTCCAAAGGGGGATCAAGAATTAACACACACTGAAAGGTCCTCGTAGCACCTTTTTAATAGATGAAGTAAAGAAAGCGTATGTGATTTGGAATGGAGGGTTAGAAACACTGAAACCAGCCTGACGCATGCAGTTAGAATGCCGACTATGAACGAGTTATCTAGGTGTTCTTATCCGACTTCTCTTGTCCGTTAATGTGCCGATTTTTGTGCGAAGTAGTTCGGATAAATTATTTGCATGCATTTTACAAGTCCTGTTGAAGTCTTATTCCTTTATTTACCCGATTATGAGTCTGCATGTAAACACACTGACTGAACCCTCTCCTGACCTGTCCCTCTCTCCCCACAGCGCCCCCGGTGGCTCCTCCAGAGAATCACTTTGGTCAGGTCGACGTCAACGACCTTCTGTCCAAACTCATCTCCACCGGCATCATCAAGCCATCGCAGCCTGAAGCCCCGCCCACTGCAGGCACAGGTCAGTAACATACTGCTACGTGCATCCATCTGTCTGCACTGTCCACACTGACTTTATATTGTACATTTTCAATTTCTAGTTTCCGATATCATTTAATTCCCAAAACATATATCTAATGTTAAAGCCCCTGTCTCACTGGGCTGCGACTGTTTGCGACAAGTTGGAGACTTCATTCGCAAACGAGTCTCTAAACTGTCTCCAAACGTTCGCGGAGGTCTCAATTTCCTCGCATGAGTCGCAGAGCCTCGCATTTCTGTCGCATGAATTTTGAACATGTTCAAAAAAAAAGTGTGCGACAAATCTGTCTCAAAATAGTCTCAGAGTGGTCGCATTTGTCTCCAACGCGTCGCAAAACCTTCTCAATTTAGTTTCCGCGAGTCAGAAAGTGCGAGCAATGTCAGACAACTTTGCGAGGGGTTGGCGACTTACGAGACTAAATTTGAGACAAAAATGAGACGGTCGTGCGACGCTCGCCAGACGTTCGCGAGACATAAATGCGACCTCCTGGCAACTGTTGGGCAGGACATTCGCAAACGTGTCGTGAGGAACCAACTCAGTGAGACTGCAAGTGAAAATTGCCGCTAATTTGCATATTTTGTCGCAATTTTGTGTCTCCAACTTGTCGCACACTGTCGCAGCCCAGTGAGATAGGGGCTTAAGCAAACTTAACTCACATGAACTACCAGTTTAAAGGTGCAGTGTGTAACTTTGTGTGTGTCAGAGAAGTGAAACATTTTCTAAGGTATATTCTCATAACTGAATAAACAAACTTTCCTCACAGGAAGATGTGATCCCTGGAACACTGTTTGAAGTCAGAAAGCTGTTTTTTGTATAATTATTTTTACTTGATTAGATTTTTTTTTCAACATTCATACATTTGAACAAAATGGCACCTTGAATGATGGTCACACCACTTGACAATTCAGGACATTCGCTCGTCTGATGAGATTCCCCAAATTATTAGAACAAATATGAATGTTGTATAAAAATATGATGTATATACTCATAATGACCTCCACTTTAGGATAATGCCCAAACAGTTTATAGGACGTTATATTGAGAAATTCCCTGTATTTAAGCAAGTTGCATTGTGTGGTACGAAGTTTTGACGGTTATACCACTGACATTTTTGCCTTTTATCTCCAAATATTCTCTCAAAATTGAATAAAACCAAAAACCTTCTAATAGGGTCTCTGGAAATGAATGTGTTAAAGTAATGTGTGAGCTTTTTTTTTTGTTTCCACCACATTTTCAAATTTAATTTAACCTTACGGACACAAAAAAAATGGGAGTCACGTCATTGACCCATATGTTTTTCATCTCTGTGTTCCAGAACCCTCCCCTGCTGCTCCAGCTGTTCCCGTTGCCGTGGAGGAGGAAGAGGAGGAGGAGCAGGAAGTGGAGGAAGACGACGACCTTCCAGATCTCACCGGCTTCACCGTCGACGACATGAGACTGTGAGTTTAACATACTAACATTAAACTAATACTATAGACATGAGACTGTGAGTTTACACTATGCTATACACACTATATACTATAAACATGAGACTGAGTTTACACTATGCTATACACACTATATACTATAGACATGAGACTGAGTTTACACTATGCTATACACACTATATACTATAAACATGAGACTGAGTTTACACTATGCTATACACACTATATACTATAGACATGAGACTGTGAGTTTACACTATGCTATACACACTATATACTATAAACATGAGACTGAGTCACACTATGCTATACACACTATATACTATAAACATGAGACTGTGAGTTTACACTATGCTATACACACTATATACTATAAACATGAGACTGTGAGTTTACACTATGCTATACACACTATATACTATAGACATCAGACTGTGAGTTTACACTATGCTATACACACTATATACTATAGACATCAGACTGTGAGTTTACACTATGCTATACACACTATATACTATAGACATGAGACTGTGAGTTTAACATACTAACACTAAACTAATACTATAGACATGAGACTGTGAGTTTACACTATGCTATACACACTATATACTATAAACATGAGACTGAGTCACACTATGCTATACACACTATATACTATAAACATGAGACTGTGAGTTTACACTATGCTATACACACTATATACTATAGACATGAGACTGAGTTTACACTATGCTATACACACTATATACTATAAACATCAGACTGAGTCACACTATGCTATACACACTATATACTATAGACATGAGACTGTGAGTTTACACTATGCTATACACACTATATACTATAGACATGAGACTGTGAGTTTACACTATGCTATACACACTATATACTATAAACATGAGACTGTGAGTTTACACTATGCTATACACACTATATACTATAGACATGAGACTGTGAGTTTACACTATGCTATACACACTATATACTATAGACATGAGACTGTGAGTTTACACTATGCTATACACACTATATACTATAGACATGAGACTGTGAGTTTACACTATGCTATACACACTATATACTATAGACATGAGACTGTGAGTTTACACTATGCTATACACACTATATACTATAGACATGAGACTGAGTCACACTGCTATACACACTATATACTATAGACATGAGACTGAGTCACACTATGCTATACACACTATATACTATAAACATGAGACTGTGAGTTTACACTATGCTATACACACTATATACTATAGACATCAGACTGAGTCACACTATGCTATACACACTATATACTATAGACATCAGACTGAGTCACACTATGCTATACACACTATATACTATAGACATGAGACTGTGAGTTTACACTATGCTATACACACTATATACTATAGACATCAGACTGAGTCACACTATGCTATACACACTATATACTATAGACATGAGACTGTGAGTTTACACTATGCTATACACACTATATACTATAGACATGAGACTGTGAGTTTAACATACTAACACTAAACTAATACTATAGACATGAGACTGTGAGTCACACTATGCTATACACACTATATACTATAGACATCAGACTGAGTCACACTATGCTATACACACTATATACTATAGACATGAGACTGTGAGTTTACACTATGCTATACACACTATATACTATAAACATGAGACTGTGAGTTTAACATACTAACACTAAACTAATACTATAGACATGAGACTGTGAGTCACACTATGCTATACACACTATATACTATAGACATGAGACAGTGAGTATGGAGGCTCACAGGGGACAAACACTTTACTACTGTTTGTTATTTATTTATATATCTCTATATCTTATATAAATGTTTTAATGTCTCTGTCTCTCTCTAGTCTGTATGAGAGTGTGGTGTATGAGGCCTTATATAAATGTTATTCTATCTATCATATCTCTATCTCTCTCTCTCTCTCTGTCTCTCTAGTCTGTATGACAGTGGTGTATGAGGCCTTATATAAATGTTATTCTATCTATCATATCTCTATCTCTCTCTCTCTCTCTGTCTCTCTAGTCTGTATGACAGTGGTGTATGAGGCCTTATATAAATGTTATTCTATCTATCATATCTCTCTCTCTCTCTCTCTCTCTGTCTCTCTAGTCTGTATGAGAGTGTGGTGTATGAGGCCTTATATAAATGTTATTCTATCTATCATATCTCTATCTCTCTCTCTCTCTCTGTCTCTCTAGTCTGTATGACAGTGGTGTATGAGGCCTTATATAAATGTTATTCTATCTATCATATCTCTATCTCTCTCTCTCTCTCTGTCTCTCTAGTCTGTATGACAGTGGTGTATGAGGCCTTATATAAATGTTATTCTATCTATCATATCTCTCTCTCTCTCTCTCTCTCTGTCTCTCTAGTCTGTATGAGAGTGTGGTGTATGAGGCCTTATATAAATGTTATTCTATCTATCATATCTGTCTCTCTAGTCTGTATGAGAGTGGTGTATGAGGCCTTATATAAATGTTATTCTATCTATCTATCTAATATATCTCTCTCTCTCTCTCTCTAGTCTGTATGACAGTGGTGTATGAGGCCTTATATAAATGTTATTCTATCTATCATATCTCTATCTCTCTCTCTCTCTCTCTGTCTCTCTAGTCTGTATGACAGTGGTGTATGAGGCCTTATATAAATGTTATTCTATCTATCATATCTGTCTCTCTCTCTCTCTAGCCGGTATGAGAGTGTGGTGACGCGGCTGTACTCGGGGAACCAGTGCTGTCTGTGCAGCATGAGGTTCACCGCGGCGCAGACAGACCTGTACGCCGACCACCTGGACTGGCACTTCAGACAGAACCACGCGGGCAAGACGGTCGGCAAGAAGATCACACACAGGAGGTGGTACTACGGACTGCGGGTGAGACACAGAGAGACAGACAGACAGACAGACAGACACACACTGTTACAGACAGACACACACACTGTTACAGACAGACAGACACAGACAGACACACACTGTTACAGACAGACAGACAGACAGACACACGCTGTTACAGACAGACACAGACAGACAGACAGACAGACACACACACTGTTACAGACAGACAGACACACGCTGTTACAGACAGACACACACTGTTACAGACAGACACAGACAGACAGACAGACAGACAGACACACACTGTTACAGACAGACAGACAGACAGACAGACAGACAGACACACGCTGTTACAGACAGACACACACTGTTACAGACAGACACAGACAGACAGACAGACAGACAGACACACACTGTTACACACACACGCACACTGTAACAGACAGACAGACACACACTGTTACACACACACGCACACTGTAACAGACAGACAGATAGATCACACACAGGAGGTGGTGACTGCGGGTGAGACACAGACAGACAGACAGACACACACTGTTACAGACACACACAGACAGACAGACAGACACACACTGTTACAGACAGACACACACACACACACAGACAGACAGATAGATCACACACAGGAGGTGGTACTACGGACTGCGGGTGAGACACAGAGACACACACACACACACACACATTGTAACACATAGTTTCAGAGACAAACACACCACTACCACTGCTACTATGGGCTCACATTGAGAACACACACAAGTTAAACATCACAACTCACTTTGGTTCATCACATACAAGACTTTAATTCCTCTTAAGATCTCACTTTTTAATCATATTTGTGTGTGTGTGTGTGTGTGTGTGTCACAGGACTGGGTAGAGTTTGAGGAGATCGCTGACCTGGAGGAGCGAGCGAAGAGTAACTTCTTTGAGAAGGAAAGTGAAGAAGAAGTCCAGAAGAGCCAGGCGGCCGCCAAGGAGAAAGAGTTCCAGTGTGTCAGAGCGGCCAAGGACCAAGTGGGAGAGGTGAGGGACACACACTGTAACAGACACACACTGTAACTAACAGACACACACACACACACATTGTAACAGACACACACTGTAACACACACACACACACACACTGTAACAGACACACACACACTGTAACAGACACACACACACACACACTGTAACAGACACACACACATTGTAACAGACACACACTGTAACACACACACACACACACTGTAACACACACACACACACACACAGCCTATCACATGCTGTTACTATAGTTACTGTATCACATGGCAGAAGGAAGAGTCTTATATTCAACTTCTTAATTATATTTTGTACTTTGTAAAGTAGCAAAAGTCCTTATTATGCCAAATGATCATTTTGCTCTTTAGAGGCATATGTTTGAGCAGAATGAACATTTAGGTTTTATAATACAAACTACTGACAACATTTCTACCAAATTCCCCCAGAAAATATAGTCATTAAAGAGCATTTCCTTGAAGTAACGTAGAGATGAAGATTGAAGAACAATCCAGACTGGTCTCTAGTTTTCCCAGAGCTGAATATTATGAAGTAAATGTAATAATATCAGATGTGACTATAGAGTACGGTGGCCTGGAAGGACCAATCAGTAGAATCTCAAACTAAAATGTTGTCCTGAGTTACTGAAGGTGATGATAAATGATGTAATGTTTGTTTTGTCGTCTCAGCTGTGTGAGATCTGCCAGGAGCCGTTTGAGACGTACTGGGTGGAGGAGGAGGAAGACTGGTTCCTCAAGAACGCTCTGAGGGTCGACGACAAGGTACAACTGTCTGTCTCTCTCTCTCTCTCTCTACCCCCCATCCCATATCTATCTGTCTGTCTCTCTCTCTCTACCCCCCATCCCATATCTATCTATCTGTCTGTCTCTCTCTACCCCCCACCCCATATCTATCTATCTGTCTCTCTCTCTCTCTACCCCCCACCCCATATCTATCTATCTGTCTCTCTCTCTCTCTCCCCCACCCCATATCTATCTGTCTGTCTCTCTCTCTCTACCCCCCATCCCATATCTATCTGTCTCTCTCTCTCTCCACCCACTCCCTGTCTGTCTGTCTGTCTGTCTGTCTCCAACCACCCCCATATATTACTTTTAAAAATAATTACGTTACATATTATAGTCTAAACTGACTGATGTTTGTTTGCTCTCACAGAACTTCCATCCGTCCTGCTTCGAGGATTATAAAAATGTGAGTAACTGAAGATCAATCCATATAACCCTCTAACCTTAACCATATTTTATTTATTTATTTATCCTTTATTTAACCAGGTTAGTCTCATTGAGATTAAAATCCCTATAACCTCCTAACCCTCTAACCTTATGTAACTGAAGAACTAATGATATAAATATTAAAGGTGCCCTGTGTAATATGACATCATCTAGAAAGTTCTAGAATGCAACGCTCCCTGGGTAACCCCACCCCTTTTGAATAATAACAGCAGCTACAGTGGCCTTCAAGGACAAGAACAATTCTAAATTTTAAACAATGCACCTGATGACATTCCAACCAACATGAATGCCTCCATAAGACTTGCCTGCTCAATGTACAAAATGTAATGTTAATATTTGTAATTCTCCGCTCAGGAGGATAATTCAGATTATTGGCAGAGGTGATTTTACACCAATGAGGACATATTTATGAATGAGGATATTGATTTTAGCTAATGAATTACTTAAAATGTTACACACTGTCCCTTTAATTTCAAAATAAAACCTCCCATGTTTATGAACTTTAAGTCCTTTCTTCTCCTCAGACGTCCTCGTACATGGACGTGTCCCCGTCGCCCTCCAAGCTGCTGACAGAACATCCGCTCAGCGCCTTTATAAAGACAGAAGAAGAAGAAGACGGGACCACCACTTCCTGTTGTGAGCACACAGTCAAACAGGAAGCGATGTCGGAGGAGGCCGAGCTCACTACCGACATTAAGACGGAAGAAGAAGAAGAAAAAGAAGAAGAAGTTTTAACGAGCTCGGAGCCGACAGAGGAAAACAAACTGTGAACTAGAGAATAATGTTTTTAAGCTGCCGGGGCCTCTCGTAACCTCGGCAACGTTTAAATTAAATACATTGTTGTATTTGGACGGTGACGCGGCCATTAACGGTCGACTTGTGTAAAAAGGACAAATTGGAAAAATGTGTTTTCCTTTTTTTTGACTTGAAGATGTAAATGATTTAATTTATAAATTAAAAGTATTTTTTGGTATGTTGCTGTCTGTGGTGTATCGCGTTGATTGGTTGAATTCAAACAGCTGGTTCCAGGTAAGCTTCATTTTGATTGGACGGCACGGACCGGACAGGAAATGATGATGATGATGATGACGTCGTTTTGTTTTTTTCTCTTTGATCTTCAATAAACAGAGTCTGATATAACGTGTGTTTGTGTGAATATGGATTTATCTTTGCTTCACTTTATTGTCATTTAGGTTCAAATCAAATAAAAGGTTCAGTGGATTTAAAGGCTCCGGACTCGGGTTTTTATTTCATGAGTGAAGCATTTATTCTGGTGGTCATGTGATGTTTGGTGTGTGGGGTCTGCCTTCAAAATCATTCTTGGGTTTTTCCCTTTATGGTGTTTTGTGTCCTTAATATCTGAAGAATGCTTTGAGGGATCTTCTTCAAGCTTTGCACTGATGTCCACTCTGACTCAAAGATGAACTGAGTAGATTCTGGAGGTCAAAAGTTACAGTGACCTTGTACCATACTGTGGTTGCGTTCCGAATCTCATACTCTTTAGTTTTTCTATTCTACATACTACATCCTATGACAAAAATAATCCAGTTAGGATGCAGTATGCATACTATTGGGACATACTTTACTCTCTTATTTCACCATAACATTGCGCCTTGATCTTGCCTCTTGCTTTTATATCCGTCGCATCCCCGTTTGCTTTCATATGGAGGCTCAGTCGATGTGACGTCACTTCACGTGCGCATTGGATTGTGGGTCAGAATCGCCCTAATAGGATGCAGTTTTCAACACTAACAATCTTTGCCGGATGAAGTAGGACATTAGGGTACTTTTTTTTTTTTTTTTTTTAGATATTTTTTGGGCATTTTTATGCTTTATTGATAGTGCAGAGAGACAGAGGTGAAATGGAGAGACATCCGGGTACTTCTAACCATCCTAAATCTGGCCACAAGAACCGGGACATCCTAAATCTTTTTTCTACCAAACTACATAGTAGAAAGTATGAGTTTCGGAACGCAGGGTTTGTGATATTTGGTGTTGGGTCCTTCCTATCGAAATGATTCTTCGGTTTTTCCTTTCTCGTGTTTTGTGAACGCAATATCTCCAGAACGCTTTCCTCATACTTTGCACATGGCGACCCTAATTCAAGTGAGAACTGATTACATTTTGGAGGTCAAAGGTTACTGTGACCTTCCATATTGTATCTTAGGAGCTTTACCTTCTTCAAAGCATTGACTACCACCATTTTATACAAGAAATGAAGCTCAAAGTGCTTGTGAATGTATACATCATTTGCCTTACAAGATGTATGCATTATTCTTGACATTTTTTCTTCAAGTGCAAAGGGGAAAAAGAATTCGTCTTAAAATCATCAGCGGAGAAAAAAGAAATATTTATTCTTCGGATATT
>CM049407.1:1520000-1522500 GCA_026929865.2 Hyperoplus lanceolatus
AGCTCAGCATTTCTTAAAGGGCCACTATCATCTACCACTGCCCTTCCGGGATAAAGCAAGGTCATGCCTGATAACTATCACACGGTAAAGGCCCTGCACCTTATGAAAAATTCAGAAGAATAAGTTTGCTGAAAATCCCTCTTTTATGGAGGCATTCTCAAAAAGGTTTGCAGAAAAGGTTCCACCTCAGAGCTTCACAGAGAGGTGGACGGTGTGGTACATCCCACATCCGGGTCTACCACAAACGAAAACTCAAACTGAGGGTGGTGTTTGACGTACTCCTCTTTCAGGGAAAATCTCTGAACAAGGGCCCTCCAAGGTCAAGACTTAACAAACACCCTCATTGGAGTGCTATTGAGTTTCGCCAAGAACAAATAGCAGTTATGGCAGACATTGAGGCGATGTTTTATCAAGTACATGTTGATGAAAAGGACAGAGACTTCCTGAGGTTTTGTGGTGGCCAGAGGGTGATATCAGCAAACCACTGGTGTTTACAGGATGAAAGTTCACCTCTTTGGCGCTGTATCCCCCGCATGCTAATTTTGCCTGCGTCAAACTGCTGATGACAACCAGAAGCATTACTCTGATGAAGTTATGAAAACAATCAAAACTAACTTTTATGTGGATGATTGCCTCCGATCTGTGGCAACAGCTGACCAAGCCATAAAGCTCGTCAAAGTCTCACTGAAGCCTGCAGTCAAGGAGGCTTCACCCTGACAAAATGGGTCAGCAATAACTGTGAGGTGTTGGCAAGCATTCCTGTGCATCACAGAGCAAAAGCAGTCAAGGAACGCCATAAAGAAAGCTGAAAGAACAAATCCAGTTGAACCACTGGAATCCACGGAACATGCACAGTGACACCTTCAGCTTTAAAGTAACTGTAAACACGCTGCAACCAGAAGAGGATACTCTCAACAGTAAGTTCAGTTTATGACCCATTAGGTTTTCTCTCACCTTTCATCCTGAAAGCCAAACAACACTCCAAGAACTCTGCAAATCCAGATATGGATGGGATCAAGTTATTCCTCAGGAATTTGCAAGGCCCTGGCATAGATGGATGGAGGGGTTAAACCAATTACGGTTTCAAGTAGCAAATGTATAAAGCCGACAACTGCCCAGGGAGCCACCTCTCTGCAGCAAGTGAGTCAGGTTAGGTACAGAAGCTACCTTAGCTAACAAATCCCAAGCTAATTCTACCTCCTTCATATTTGGAAAGCCACCCTCTCAAGCTCCCTCCCAGTTGACCCCAAAAGGGATCGGCAGGAAGGCCCCTCCATTACTTCGGCAACGCGTATTGAAATACTTCAATCAAACAAGATTTCACTTTGTAGAACAGCGTCCCCCCACCAACCGTGGAGATACAATCAAAAAATCCACCCCTCCCAGGTGCGGAACCCTTAAGATCAAAGGCAAAGGTCACTGAGCAGGAGAAGGGGCCAAAGCACACAATCTAGGAGAGATATCGAAGCCCAGGGAGAGGGTTACAGTAACAGGGGAAAAGGGTCATCACAGGAGTGAAAATCAACTCCCATGCCATAATCAATTCCTCATCGGAACACTGAAATCGGCCGGATATAAAGGTGAAAGAATACTCACGCTAAGTCAGCTAAGAAAATAGCATGTCTCAAAGAGAAAGAAGTAAAAGACAACGACAAAACCTATCAGTGGAGGATATGCAAAGGCAAACTTCTCTGCTTGAACAAAGCTACTTCAGCCATGAATCACTCCCTGAAAAGGCAAAACCCTCAGTTCAGAAGCCCATCTACAAGCTGATCCATTTTTGATACGCTCGGGAGGGAGATAAAATCCCAAAACAATCTCCCCAAGGTCTCCACCTCTCACCTCATCCTACAACATATCCATCATCAAGTTGGACTCAAGAAGTCATATGCTTTCCAGCTAAGGCAAGTTTTGCTCCCTCAGCAACCCTAGAGAAATCACAAAAATTTGCACACAGGCCTGGAGAACAAAAATGGCTCTTCCTGCTCGATTGTTCCAGCTTCCCCTTAGTCCTTGGCTGCAACGTTGGGTCCATGCCTTGGTCGAGCTATCCCCTGGAGTGGCAAATTTCCTCCCACACTCAGATAAAGCTATAAGTTCATCGCAGAAGAGGATCAGTGAAGTATCAGGTGCTGGGACAAATTCATGGGGCCCAAAGGGAACTGCAAGAAGCTCGAAAGAGCTAAATCATCAGAAAATTCAAAACCCTGTCTGACAGAAGGAATAAAATGGATTTTTACCCTCCTTTTGGAGCCCCTACAGAGTCTGGGAGAGCGATTAAACTATCAAAAAGATCCTCCATCGTTCTAAAACAACAAACACGGACGATGAACCTATCAACAGCTGTGTGAAGTAAAGCCATCCTAAATGACACCAATAACTACAGTGTCAAGTGACCCCAATGATTTGGAACCCTAACCCCAAACCATTGTCAGTAACAAAAAACAATACAGAGTTTTGAAAAACATGATCAATATTCCAGAAGAGATGGAGAAGACAC
>CM049407.1:1542500-1580000 GCA_026929865.2 Hyperoplus lanceolatus
ATAGTTTTTTGGGGGGAATTTGGTAGAAATGTTGTCGGTAGTTTGTAGAATAAAACCAAAATGTTCATTCTACTCAAACATAGGCCTCTAAATAGTCAAACGAGAGACACTGAACATCTGGAGAGGTCTCTAACGAGAGACACTGAACATCTGGAGAGGTCTCTGGTCTCTTTCATTTTTCCCGAGCTGTATAATCAAACATTTCTGAAAAAATTGTAATACAAAAAACATTAGTTTTAATAAAGTAATATCTAAACAAAATATAATTAGTTTGGGGCGCTCCGGTGGCGTAGTGGATAGAGCGTGTACCATATTGGCTCCGGCCTTCGTTGCAGTGGTCGCGGGTTCAAATCCGACCCGTGGACCTTTACTGCAGGTCATCCTCTCTCTCTCTCTCTCTCTCTCTCTCCCCATTTCAACTCTGTACTGGCTAATAAAGCTGAAAATCCCCCCCCAAAAAAACAAAAAATAATAATATTTATTAGTTGGCTCAAACGTAGGCAGTTTTCCTTCAAATGTGTGTTTTAGTTTTAGCCAAAATTCAAAAAGCTAGTGCAGACAGTTGACTTCAACTTTTACTAACAGCAACAATGTTCAAACCAACTTAAAGTATCTCTGAGGAACTTTTAAATATTTCTGAAACAGTCTCATGTTTCCTCTGATGATCATAAATTACATGTAACAGCAAACGAGACCATCAGTGTAAAAGAATGCTATTTTTATATAGTTTTTCTTAATGCCTTTGTCATGGGTATACTCTCACCCAGGAACAACAGCTGGCGTGGTAAAAACACTACCACTTTTGTCCAAAGGGGGGCGCTAGAATGAACACACACTGAAAGTTCCTCAGAGCACCTTTCAAAACTGATTTCAAAATATTTTTTTTTTAAATAATAAAAAAATACAGTTTCTTTAAAAACTTTATTGATAAGGCAACACACAATATGATCGGTTGGTTTAAATGAGCTTTTTACAGGAGCAAGAGTAAGTCTATTGCACATTATACGTTCTTTACTGTTCCTCTAGCAGTTAGTTACTTACTTAGCAGCTTTAGGACAAAATGGCCTCCATTCTCACCATCAAGTCTCACCCTGCGTTCCAATCCCCATCCTTCCCTGCTATTTAGTTTGGTAAGAAAAGATTCAGGATGTCCCAATTTTTGTGGTCGGATTAAGTATGCTTAGAAATACCCAGATGTCCTACTACATCCGTTGGTGATTTTTTTTAGTGTTGAAACCAGCAGCTTTATGGAGGTTTCTGACCCACAATCCACTGCAGCAGAAGTTACATCACATGGACTGAGCCTCCCAGTAAAAAAACAACCAGCGATGAGACAGATATATAAAGCAAGTGGCAAGATCAAGGAGCCATGTTAGGATGAAATAAATAAGTTAAATTATGTCCCAGTTGAAGCATACTGCATCCTAACTACATACTGTTTATGGTCAGATGTAGTATGTAGAATAGGAAAAAGAAAGAGTATGAGATTTGGAACGCAGGGAAAGTCAGTTTCTCTAGTCAAGTATAGACAAATATTTCCCTCATTCTTCATCTGATCGTGTCACACATTCATCTTCATCTTCATCATCATCATCATCATCATCGTATAAAAGTAAAAACATTCTCATCACACGAATCGTATCATTCAGTCCATTCCTTCAAAATAAAAGAGACCAGAAGAACTAACGAACAACTAACGCTGTGAAGTAAAATAATGTTTCAAAATAATGCTGTATTGTATTATATTATCGTAAAATCCAAAAACACCATGTCTGTCTGTTTACATCAGAATGAAGCAGTTAGAAAAGTTTACACACATGAGAGACCAAATCTAGGAATCAAAATGAGATCGGAACAAGAGGAAAGTGGATCGGTGCATCTCTACGCATGCGGACATACTACCCTAAAACGTGTTGCAATATACAGCTCTGAAAAACACTAAGAGACCAGTCTGGATTTGTCTTCAATCTTCATCTCTACGTTACTTAATGGAAATGCTCTTTAATGACAATATTTTTGGGGGGCGAATTTGGTAGAAATGTTGTCAGTAGTTTGTAGAATAAAACCAAAATGTTGATTCTACTCAAACATATGCCTCTAAATAGTAAAACGAGAGACACTGAACATCTGGAGTGGTCTCTTCATTTTTTTCCAGAGCTGTATATGCAGAATGATAAATATCCTCATGCAGTTTGCAGAGAAATGTTATTACCCAGGGAGCGTTGCATTCTAGAACTTTGTAGAACTTACTTGATGATGTCATATTACACACTGCAGCTTTAAAGAGGGCGGGGGGTTAGTCATGGGTCGGGGCAGCGCTGTATTGGGTTCAAATGAATGTGACAGTGAAATAAGGTTTGAGTGTGAAGGTCTGCGGTCCCAGACATTAATCCACACAGTGTCAGTCGGCCCGGTTTGACCTGGGTTGACCTGGGTTGGGTTGAGTGGCCCAGTTCCTTGAAGACTTCATAGATTCAGGTTATCCAGGATTATGGAGTCCTTGTTGGGTTTGATCCGCTGTGTGAAGTCAGCCAGGAATGCAAAGTGGATCTAGAGGATTTCCTTTAGTGGATTCTCTATCGTGCTATAGAACGCAGATAAGAAGGTTGGCTGTGGAAAGTTGTCCAGATGTAATTTCCGATATCCGATTAGTTTTTCTTAATGGCTTTTGTCATGGGCACGCTCACCCAGGAACAACAGCTGGCGTGGTACAAACA
Source organism: Hyperoplus lanceolatus (assembly GCA_026929865.2). NCBI lineage: Eukaryota > Metazoa > Chordata > Actinopteri > Uranoscopiformes > Ammodytidae > Hyperoplus > Hyperoplus lanceolatus. Next base: position 1,545,218 of record CM049407.1, read on the forward strand.
CTGCCACTTTTATCCAAAGGGGGGCGCTAGAATGAACACAAACTTGAAAGTTCCTCGGAGCACCTTTAATTTCCAGATTTCCAACTCATCCATGTGAACCACTGATGTGACGTGCAGGTCATTTTTTCCAGTAGAAAGTTGGAAAATGACGACTTCCCACTTCTGGAACGTGTGTTTCTTGTAGGGGGGGAGGCTGTGTCTCAGGTGGTAGAGTGGGCCGACCAATGATCGAAGGGTTGGCGGTTCAATTCCCGCCCTGCCACCTGTGTCATGGTTGTTGTGTCCTTGGGCAAGACACTTCACCCACCTTGCCTGGTGTGAATGTGTATGACTGCTGTATGTTTGAGGTGGTGGTCGGAGGGGCCGTAGGCGCTGAATGGCAGCCACGCTTCCGTCAGTCTGTGGTGACTATGGTAGTTTACCACCACCGGTATGACTGTGTGTGAATGAATGGAAGCTGGAACCCTGTAAAGAGCTTTGAGAGTGAATAAAAGCGCTATATAAATCCAATCTATCATTCTTAGGACCTGTTGTCCTTCAGTGAGTAAATGTCCCCCTGGCAATGAGCTCTGTGACCCTTCTGACTGCTCAACCAGTTCCTGTGTTAAGAGGATCAACAGCTTGAGGGCAAACACTCCCACAATGCATTGCTCTCTCTCACACACACACACACACACACACACACACACACACACACACACACACACACACACACACACACACACACACACACACACACAGTAAGCCGACCTCTAACTCTGTGTGCAGATATCAGACACGCACTGTCAGCACATGATCACATGTCGGACCATGACACCAATGTTCAAACCGTAGAAAAATATAGAATGTAATATATATTTTCAATATAATTTGTGGGCATATTTTCCAGAGTGTTAATACGTTAACGTAGACAAAGATTCTGGTGGAATAATACGTGTTTTGGAGAAAGTGTTCGATTGATTCGATTAGTACTTTTTATACTTTTAAATTGCACATCGAGCGTAGAACATATTGTCTGTCTTTGGAAACTGAAATAAGAATAAAATGTTGATGGAAGTTCTGCTGGTTTGAACATTGTGATCTCTGCGACGGCGTGTGTGTGTGTGTGTTGAACTGCTGCCATCGACGCCATCTTCAAAGATCCTAAAATCTGTCTGGATTAAGACTTCTCTGTTACTTTGAAAGGGCAGATTGGGAAGTTCCTTGATCAGCAGTATTTTTTCCGAGGGATTTCATTGGAGGATTCCACTTCATCAACTCCTCCGTCGTGGTCATTCACCATGATGACTTTTGTCTTATTTTGAAGAAATTTTGATTTAATGAATTCTGCTTCGTTCAGTCTTTGATGCCCCATGGTTCTAGTCTTTTTTCTTATTAAGAAAGGTTGGTCAGGGTACGTCCTTGATTTTTTTTTTTTAGGCTTTCTACTGGAGGATTCCCCTCGGTAACGACTCATCCGTTGCGACCGTTAACGATGATTTCTAAGACGGGCGTGAGATCCATCATCTTCTGAAGCATCTCCATGATGTCTGCGTGGGGTTTGGCCCCTTCTATAAACTCCTCCAACGTCAGCTCACCTGGAGACAGACAGACAGGGAGAAGATGTGTTATTTTCTGTGTGTCTGTCTGTCTGTCTGTCTGTGTCTGTCTATCTATCTATCTATCTATCTATCTGTCTGTCTGTCTGTCTGTCTGTCTGTCTGTCTGTCTGTCTGTCTGTCTGTCTGTCTGTCTGTCTGTCTATCTATCTATCTATCTATCTATCTGTCTGTCTGTCTGTCTGTCTGTCTGTCTGTCTGTCTGTCTGTCTGTCTGTCTGTCTGTCTGTCTGTCTGTCTGTCTGTCTGTCTGTCTGGATAGATAGACAGACAGACAGACAGAGAGACAGACCATATACTAGTATCAACATTAATATAATCTCTTCTCTGTACCTTCGTTGTTCACATCGACCCTCTCGAATATGAGCGCGACGATCTGCTCGGGGTCGATTTCTCTGTTACGTGTGATGTCCTGGACGGCCTGCAGGGTGAGACAGCCAGGGTGAGAGGGTGAGACAGCCAGGGTGAGACAGCCAGGGTGAGAGGGTGAGACAGCCAGGGTGAGAGGGTGAGACAGCCAGGGTGAGAGGGTGAGACAGCCAGGGTGAGAGGGTGAGACAGCCAGGGTGAGAGGGTGAGACAGTCAGGGTGAGAGGGTGAGACAGCCAGGGTGAGAGGGTGAGACAGTCAGGGTGAGAGGGTGAGACAGCCAGGGTGAGAGGGTGAGACAGCCAGGGTGAGAGGGTGAGACAGCCAGGGTGAGACAGCCAGGGGGAGACAGCCAGGGGGAGACAGCCAGGCTCACACACACACACACACACACACACACACACACACACACACACACACACACACACACACACACACACACACACACACACACACACACAGGTTTGTTTCTCACCAAAAAGATAGTCTCCAGCTCGTCTCTGTCTATCTTTCCGTTGCCGTCCTGGTCGAACAGTTTGAAATACCACTTTAACTTCTGGTTGACTTCCCCCTTCAGCATCAGGCTGATGGCTGCGATGTACTCCACAAAGTCTATGTAGCCGTCCTATGAGACACAGACAGTTTTACATTATGAAGATTATTTTTTGGCATTTTATGTTTTATTAGGCAGAGATGAAATGTGTCAGAGAGGGGAATGACATGCAGAGAACGACCCGGGCTGGATTCTAACCCGTGTGTGTGTGCGTGCGTGCGTGCGTGCGTGCGTGCGTGCGTGCGTGCCTGCCTGCCTGCCTGCCTGCCTGCCTGCCTGCCTGTCTGTCTGTCTGTCTGTCTGTCTGTCTGTCTCTCTCTCTCTCTCTCTCTCTCTCTCTGTGTGTGGCCTGTGTGTTTTAATAACTCCAGACCCAGATCTCGCCTCTGAGGGCCAGAGAAATAATTCAGCACCATGGACAGCGGCCGGGCCTTTTCCTTCCATTGCCTCTAGGCTTTGCAGTCTCACTGGAGTTAAAGACCTACTTCACCTTAAAGACCTACTTCACCGGTGGGAATATGAAGGTGTATTGAACTCTGAGATCCTATGGAGTATAAATGTGCAAACATCTTAGAAATCGGTTCATCCTAGCCTGAGAAAAGGCAGAAAGAGTGTTTTATGGTCTCACTGTCTAACCCTACATTTTCCCATGTGTGACATCATGCATGGGAAAATTAAGGGTTAGGATTAACAGGACAGCTGGGCCAAGGGAAGACTGAGGGAAGACTGAGGGAAGAAAAACCTCATTCATTATATTATAATAGTGATTTTATAATGATAGGACGCCGGTTCTGTATGGGAGAAGTATTCCTTTAAACAAAAAGTAATTGAACAACTTGAATCACTATTCTATTATGAATGCATCTGTACTAGCAGCAATACTGCAGACTGGAGTCACACTTTTTTTTCCTTTTTTTTAACCTTTATTTATACAGGTTAATCCCATTGAGACCGAAGACTCTTTTACAAGGGAGACCTGTTTTCCTTTCCCACGTTACCATTCACACACACATTCATACACCGATAGCAGCAGGCTAACTATCGACATTCACACGAGGCAAGGTGGGTGAAGTATCTTGCCCAAGGACACAACAACTATGACACAGGTGGCAGAGCGGGGATCGAACCTCCAACCCCTTGATCATCAGCCGACCCGCTCTACCACCTGAGACACAGTCACCCTGGTTTCATTACATGGAGTTAACTGATCAATTATCTATTAACATGGCGTGACCTTCCTCTGACGAGCGTCCTGTCTGAACTTCACTTCCTCACACTCTCAATCCACTTATCTTTAACACACACACAGAGACAGACAGACAGACAGGCAGACAGACACACGCACAGACAGACAGACAGACAGATAGACAGACACACGCACAGACAGACATACAGGCAGACAGACAGACAGACAGACAGACAGACAGACAGACAGAAAATGAGCTCCTGAAGCCAGCTATGCTATGCATTATGGGTTGAGGGAGACCATCCCTGTGTTCCAATCCCCATACTATCTACTATTTAGTACGCTAGAAAAAACATTTAGGATGTCCCGATTATTGTGGTCAGATTTAGTATGGTTAGAAGTACCCGGATGTCCTACTATATCCGGGCGAGATTTTTTGTGTTGAAATCAGCATCCGATTTGGGCGATTCTGATTCTAAGTTAAAGTATGTCCCAATTGTAGCATACTGCATCCTAACTAGATTATTTTTATGGTCAGATGTAGTATGTAGAATAGAGAAAAGAAAGAGGAGGAGATTTGGAATGCAGGGCATCTACTTCCTGGAGTTTCTTTCTGTAGTTTTTACCACGTGGATATTCTGACCAATCGTAGAGCAGCTCAGCCTGAGACACATCTGATCAATGAGTGAAGAGAACATTCTCACATGGCCTAAGCTAAGACACTGCATTTTGATGGACAGATAGATAGATAGATAGATAGATAGATAGATGGATAGATAGATAGACGGATAGATAGATAGACGGATAGATAGATAGACGGATAGATAGATAGATAGATAGATAGACGGATAGATAGATAGATAGATAGATAGATAGACAGACAGATAGATAGATAGATAGATAGATAGACAGACAGACAGACAGACAGATAGATAGATAGATAGATAGATAGATAGATAGATAGATAGATAGATAGACGGATAGATAGATAGATAGATAGATAGATAGATAGATAGATAGATAGATAGACGGATAGATAGATAGACGGATAGATAGATAGACGGATAGATAGATAGATAGATAGATAGACGGATAGATAGATAGATAGATAGATAGATAGACAGACAGATAGATAGATAGATAGATAGATAGACAGACAGACAGACAGATAGATAGATAGATAGATAGATAGATAGATAGATAGATAGATAGATAGATAGATAGATAGACGGATAGACAGACAGACAGACAGACAGATAGATAGATAGATAGATAGATAGATAGATAGATAGACAGACAGATAGACAGATGGACAACATATGTCACTCCATTCACTCTTCTCTTTGCACTGTTTTTTTCTGTGTATTTTATGTAATTTTAGTCTGTGTGTGTGTGTGTGTTTGTGTGTGAAAGAGAGAGAGGGAGAGAGAGAGAGAGAGAGAGAGAGAGAGGTGTGTGTGCATGCATGCGTCCGTACCTGTGTGTGTGTGTGTGTGTGTGTGTGAAAAAGAGAGAGAGAGTTGTCTGTGCCTGTGTGTGTGTGTGTGTGTCTCTCTCTCTGTGTGTGTGTCTCTCTCTTTCTCTCGGTGTGTGTGTGTGTGTGTGTCTCTCTCTCTCTCTCTCGCTCTGTGTCTCTTTCTCTCTGTGTGTGTGTGTGTGTGTGTGTGTCTCTCTCTGTGTCTGTCTCTCTCTCTCTCTCTCTCTCTCTCTCTCTCTCTCTCTCTCTCTCTCTCTGTGTGTGACCCACCCCGTCCATATCGAACGTGTAGAAGACTTGGTCCACGTATCCAGCAGCGTTCTCGCTCATGCCCTTGAGGTTGAGCATGCCCTTCAGCTCAAATAGAGTGATGAGGCCTGATGGAGACTCCTTCATGAACTTATTGTACCAGTGGTGCATGTCCTCCGCCAGGATGTCATCCAGGTTAGACCCGTGGTTCCCCATCGCGACAGAGGGGCTGGACACTGGGGCAAGACAATTAGGCAGAAGGCAAGTTATTTTTTTACACTCAGGGGAAGACTGTCATTTAGATAGATACATTACATACAATACATTTGATAAAATCGCCCTTGAAATGACACTACATTCAGCTGACCCTTTTATCCAGAGATACTTCCATTAAAGGCCTACTTCACCGGTTGGAATATGAAGGTGTATTGAACTCTGAGATCCTATGAAGTATAAATGTGCAAAAAAAAAATTAATTTGATCATCCTAGCCTGAGAAAAGGCAGAAAGAGTGTGTTATGGTCTCACTGTCTAACCCTACATTTCTCTTTCTGTGACATCACAGAAGCACATTCATACTTCATAGGATCTCCGAGTTCAATGCACCTTCATATTCCAACCGGTGAAGTAGGCCTTTAATGTACTTAATTTATTTTGTAGGCTGAGTTAAACATACGATTATAATTTATAAAAAATCACTAAAATGCAGTCCTGACTCCTGTCCAATGTTAATTTCTGGAATAATTTAAACAGTTTGGGTCACATTACCTGGTAAACACATGTATTGATGCATTGCATGTATGTTTGTGATGCTGTAAAAAGTAATGTAGATTTCAGATTGTGTTGATGACTGCTTTGGCCCTTTATAGATAAAAATTAAGAGACCACTTCAAATATTCAGTGTCTCTCGTTTTACTATGTATAGGCATATGTTTGAGCAGAATGAACATTTTGGTTTTATTCTACAAACTACTGACAACATTTCCACCAAATTCCCCCCCAAAAATATTGTCATTAAAGAGCATTTCCATTAAGTAATGTAGAGATGAAGATTGAAGAAAAATCAGAGCTGTAGGCTTTGAATCCTAAATGTGCCACATGCAGGTGCAAATTAAAAAAAAAATGGGACCAAAAATCATCTTAAAAAGCTCCTGGAACATATTTCTCAGAGTTTAAAACCAGTGAGTGTCTTACCGCGGTTTGTCTATCTGTGCGGTCCTGTTTCTGGACCCTCAGCGGGGTCAGAAATCAGAAGAATCAGCCGATATGTATCCGTGATGGAGTGAGTTATAGCAGCAGCAGTGTGCGATCAGAGAGCAAAACCCTCACTGACTCTAAACCTCATTAGGTCACAGTGGGCCCAGCAAAGTCTATTAGGATAACAGTAGGGAGGCAGAAAAACCCTATTAGGAGACTGTAGGCCTAGGCAGAGACAGGCAGAGTGAAGGAGAGCAAACGAAAATAACTCTGTAATGAGATGAGGTTCCACAGGCTTTATCTCTAGTGGAGAGAGAGAGAGGGGGAGAGAGAGAGAGAGAGAGAGAGAGAGGAAGAGAGAGAGGGAGAGACAGAGAGAGAGGGAGAAAGAGGGGGGCAGAGAAAGGGAGAGAGAGACAGAGAGAGAGGGAGAGAGAGGGGGGCAGAGAAAGGGAGAGAGAGATGGAGCGAGAGAGAGAGGAGGGATGCCACAGGTTATATAACAAACACACTGGAGCAGACACTCAAAAATCACTATATACATACTTTCACTTTGCCTACGTTTTAAAAACACAGCGTTAATAAACAGCCTAGGCTCTGTAGATGGGCATGTTGCTAGCTATTTTTTATTTTATATTATTTATTTTTTTTAAGATTTTTTTTGGCATTTTTATGCTTTATTGATAGTATAGAGACAGAGTTGAAATGGGGCAGAGAGGGGAGTGACATGCAGAGAACGACTGCGGGCTGGAATCGAACCCGGGTCCGCTGCTGGCCGAGGCCCATGGGGGGGGACGCCCTACCAACTGAGCTAAGGGCGCCCCAAAAATAAAATTGTTTAATTATTTGTTTGTTGAAAATGTCCCTAAGTTATACAGAGAATGAATAGTGCAAAACCAAAAATATTTTCCTCGCTTCTTAATGTAATAACTTATTATGGGCTCAACATTTTGTTACAATATCGACCAGTGCATATATACAGTTTTATAACAGTTTGGGTCTTTGTCACATAGTGGCTCTTACAGGCATCTAGCATGAGTCGACAGTAAAGAGCCTCTGTTTATTAACATCTTAAACTGCGGCTTATTGTCTCATTATCTGCCTCATGCCGGCTAGCGATCTGGGTAAACCATTTAAACCTATAAGGACAACTAGGATGCTGATCTGCTCGTATGCTAGTGTGTGAGCATATGAGCAGTAACCCTAATATGTAAATGTGTTTTGGGTCTGGTTCTACATAAGCCTGTACAGGTTTCTGCCACACCCACGCATGCATTTTTAAAATCCTTTTCTACTACATGTTCTTTAAACCTGCAGTGTGTAGAATTTTGGGTTTTATTTCCTAGCAGATTTTGTAGAAAGTAATTATAATATCCATAAGTACGTTTAATTTAGCGCATAATAGCTGAAAAAAATGTTTTGAATTATTATTTTTTCCCTTAGAAAGGGTCTCATATGTGTCCATATTTCTGCATATTTTGGACCAAGGCCTTGTGCCGCCATCTTGAAAGTGTCATAGTTGGAATGTCATCAGGTGCATTGTTTAAAATTTAGAATTGTTCTTGTCCTTGAAGGCCACTGTAGCTTCTGTTATTATTCGAAAGGGTTGGGGTTACCCAGGGAGTGTTGCATTCTAGAACTTTGCAGAACTTTCTTGATTATGTCATATTACACACTGCACCTTTAAAGCAATTTGTATGTGAAATAAACTAAACTAAACTATTGTAGCTTCTTCCTACCGCTACAAGCTCACTGAGACCTGATAAAGGTGAGGAACTCTGACTCCATCTTGACCTTTTAGACGTTAAGTGACCCATGACTGTGCGTTGCTTAGTAACAGCTGACTGTGTGCGTTGCGTATTCAAAGCTCTTCTTTCTTGGTGACTATTATCATCATAGATTGTTACAGCTTCCCGTCGTTGTTACATGAGTTAACCTAACGCCAGGGAGGTCAAGTTTGGTTTAAAGGCAAGGCAAGGCAAGGCAAGGCAAGGCAAGGCAAGGCAAGGCAAGGCAAGGCAAGGCAAGGCAAGGCAAGGCAAGGCAAGGCAAGGCAAGGCAAGGCAAGGCAAGGCAAGGCAAGGCAAGGCAAGGCAAGGCAAGGCAAGGCAAGGCAAGGCAAGGCAAGGCAAGGCAAGGCAAGGCAAGTTTATTTCTATAGCACAATTCAGACACAAGGCCACCCAAAGTGCTTTACAGGGGCAAGATTAGAATACATAAAACACATTATAAAACATTTAAAAGCGAATAAAAGAAGCAAATAAAAAATAAAAATTGCAGGTTAAAATGGAAACACATTATAAAACATTCTCCAACTCACCTTTTTAACCCTTGTGACCTCATAAGGGGAACATTCCTAGTTGCTCCCTATGACATACTCGGCCAATATGATATTCTGACAGTTTGATAATCTTTAAAAAAATTGTTAATTCTTTATTTTAGATTTTTTCGAAAGCGAACACACAAACAAAAGACAAAACAAAATAAACAACTAACAGAGTACAACTTAAAATAATGTCTCTACACTATCAATAAAGCATAAAAATGCCAAAAAATATCTTTAAAAAAAAATGAAAGGGGGCGCCCTTAGCTCAGTTGGTAGGGCGTCCCCCCCATGTGCCTCGGCCAGCAGCGGACCCGGGTTCGATTCCAGCCCGCGGTCGTTTTCTGCATGTCACTCCCCTCTCTGCCCCATTTCAACTCTGTCTCTAAACTATCAATAAAGCATAAAAATGCCAAAATAAAAATTAAAGATTTTTTTTTGGCAAGCTCCCTGGGTAACCCCACCCCTTTAGAATAATAACAGAAGCTACAGTGGCCTTCAAGGACAAGAACAATTCTACATTCTAAACAATGCACCTGATGACATTCCAAAAACATGGATTCCTCCATAAGACTTGCCTGCACAATGTACAAAATGTAATATTAATATTTGAAATTCTCCGCTCAGGAGGATAATTCAGATTATTGGCAGAGGTGATTTCACACCAATGAGGACATATTTATGAATGAGGATATTGATTTTAGCTAATAAATTACTTAAAATGTTACACAGTGCCCCTTTAACTAACTATGTAGTGTTTATGATCAGCTGTAGTATGAAGGAGAGAGGGAGAGAGAAAGAGAATGAGATTTGGAGCACAGCTTTGAGCGTGAGCATCTTTCCTTGATCTTGAGGTATTTCAGTCGCGGTGACTCTGCATCAAAGCAGATCGTCAGAACCAGATTAAGCAGCAGGAGTCCGTCTTAAAGTGATTGAGACCTTTGGTGACCAGCCACCACCAAAACTCTAAACTCTAACTGACCTTTTAGCCCTTGTGACCTGTCCCAGAAATGAAGTACCAGTGTGTCTAGTTAGGAGCAGAGGTATTGTGTATGTTTATCTTGTTTATTTTATTATTTTGTTTAAGATATTTTTTTTTGCTTCATTGATAGTGTAGAGACAGAGTTGAAATGGGGCAGAGAGGGGAGTGACATGCAGATAACGACCACGGGCTGGAATCGAGCCCGGGTCCGCTGCTGGGGGGGGACGCCCTACCAACTGAGCTAAGGGCGCTCCCTTGTTTATCTTATTTAACTCTATATTATTTTATCTTAACGTTCTAACTGCACTGTGGGCCAGAGATAAACTCCATTTTGATTCTGATGTAGAGAATGTCTTGCATATATCAGAACTGACAGTAAAAGACTTTGACTTCAGGTAGCAATGAAATACCAGATGACACAATGTTCAAGTAGAATAATTAAGATCTTTAATGTTTGCGAGCAGGGCGATTAAAACAATCATCAATGGGGCGACTGCCGTATGTTGCTAGGGGCAAGTGGAGGGTCTTTGTTGAGCTCTGGGGGCCGTACATGACTATTATGGCGGATGGGAGTTTTATTTACCAAAATTAAAGTAAAAGAGATATCAAAAATAATTAGTGACTTTTCTAAATCTTATGAACACTAAAAAATTAAATAGAAATTCGTATACAAATGTCGAGACTTCTATAAAAACTATTTGAGACAAAGACAACACTTGTAAAAACAGACCCGTAAACTGTCATAACATCACTCCTCTACAGTCGGTCGGTGAATCAGGCGTCCGTTTTAGGGTTCTACTTTCCGGCCTTTTTTTTTCCAGCAGCACTTGGAGCCTGGCCCTACATAGAGACAGAGTCACGTTCTTAGCTAACGTTTTGGCCATGCTGAAAGTAAAAATACCATGGGGCCCAAAATGGACTCCACAAGATTAGAGCTTTTTGTGACTCAATAAAACAAACCTTGAATTATTTAAGTTAACCAACACACACAGCTGACTCAAACAAACGTTAGCGTCACGCCCGTGTAGCTACCTTGTTTTTCTTCTTCTGTTTGGACTGCGCTGCTGCAACTGGTCCCTGGACAAAAAACAGAACCAAACGATTAAAACACATGGAACGAACATCTCAACGTAATGTATGAGCACTCAGACAGCTGACAGCCAACTGATGCGAGAATATCCTTCACCTTCACTTTCTTCTGAGTTGTGCTTTGTGCTTTCGCTGCTTTGGCTTTGGGGAGACTGGCGGGTTTCTTCAGGACACGAAAGGAAAAGTAAATCTGTCAAAGAAGCGTTAGCAGAATAAATCTTTAACATGAGTGTTTAAAGCTCACCTTGACAGGTTGGCTCTTCTGCTGACCTGCACAACAAACAATCAATAAATCTTTAACATGAGACGTGTTTAAAGCTCACCTTGACAGGTTGGCTCTTCTGCTGACCTGCACAACAAACAATCAATAAATCTTTAACATGAGTGTTTAAAGCTCACCTTGACAGGTTGGCTCTTCTGCTGACCTGCACAACAAACTATCAGTGATGATTTGGTTATTTTTCATGTAAAAAATGTGTGAGATTGCTTAAATTAACGTCACATCTAATTTTGTCTTTGAGTAAATGCTAGGAGATATTAGTTCCCAGAAGATTCACATGAACATCTGAACATCCTCAGGTGAGACCAACCCAATGTAATATTGGTATCAGGTCCGATATGACTTTAATCCACTCATCAGATATCGGACTGATGCCACCGATCCAAATGACATAGTCAGGTAAAAAAATAAAAATAAAATTGTGAAAGAGAAATGTATTTTAAGAACATTCTTTGGGGAAACCGAGAAGATGTACTTCAGTTTAGCAATGTTTCTAAGGTGAAAGTAGCAGCCCAGTTGTCATGGAAATGCTCCAAGAGGCCGTCACATTTTTTAAGAGGCTCAGTGTGTGTGTTGACCTACCAGATGCAACTTTCTGCTTTTTGGACACTGACCCAGAGGCCGGTGCACATTTTCTTTTCGTCCCTGAAAAAGACGTTCACAAAACTTAAAAATGAATTCAGAATTTAATTGCCAGGTACGTTGACACACACACAAGGAATTTGCTGTGGTCTGATGATGGTGCACACAATAAACATAGGAAAAATAATCGAAAGGCATCTCACAGAATATAAATAGTTACATATTCAATAACATATTATTATAGAGAAATATGAATTAAAATATAGTTGTTCTAAAACTTTAAGAACCATTAAATGTGTTGCCCTACCAGCTGCAGGTTGTATCTTCTTGGCCACCGGCTGTGACTGTGCGGCAGCCGCTTTTTCTCTGATCAGCTCTAAAAAAAGAAAAGAAGACTTTTTCAAAATATAAACGCACAGAAATGTCACTGGCCGTGTCCGGACTGCCATACTAGCGTCCTACATCCTACATACTCACCATCTATATACTACAGACTGTCTACTCAAAGATCGATTGTGCATGCGAGGTGCGTCGAAACGTTCTCAGTTGAAGTATACTCAAGCAATGAAGAATTTCTTCTTCTTCTTATAAGATTCAGGCAGTTTAGACACTGTTAAGCTTATAACCGCCCTCTACAGGTTAGATATTGAACTAGATTTTTACAGTCCTGTGTTCATCATCTGTGTTTTAGACCTCTTGTTTTATAATTGTGTTTTTTTGAGGCGGAGGATCCCTCCGACGCTCTCTGTCCGGCTCATCACAGCACTCAGCTGTCTGTGAGTTGAGCTGGACGAGCCGCGGTGTGTGGAACAGCGATCTGTTCTAATCTCTCTCCACTATCAGACTCACTTCACTCATTTCACTTAGTGACTCTAATGTTGTTAGGTATTTATCTTCATCTCTTATCTATTGTAAGAGTTTATGAATGACTGCACGTACAGCTGTCAGATCGCGGAACCCCAAACAATGTCGTTGCCTAGCAACTTGCTCGAAAATATTTAATTTTCCTGGGCGGGTAGAATTGACCCAATGCATTGTGGGGCGGTTGAGTAGGAAAAGTATTCAATCGATTCATACCCAAAATCTTCCCGGAAGTTAGTACTCATCCGGAATTTCTCGCATACCCAATCTCGCATACCCAACCGTCACATACTCAAATTGAAGTCAAAATGAGTATGAGTAGGACGTTAGTATGGCAGTCCGGACACGGCCACTCACTCAGTTTCCTCCTTGTATCCGGTGTTGGGTCACGGTGGCAGCACCCCTTCCCTTGTGCCACATCAACCAGCTCTGACTCTGGGATCCCCATGAGTTCCCAGTGTGGAGATATGATCTATCCACCTAGTCCTGGTCCTGGTGGTGCCTGGAACACCTCCCTAGGGAGGGGCACAGGGGGCATCCTTATCAGATGCCCCAACCTCCTAAACTGGCTCCTTTCTCTAATGGAGACGCCAGCCTCAGGAGAAAACCCATTTCGGCCCTTTGTACCAGCGATCTAGTTCTTTCGGTCATGACCCAGCCTTCATGACCATAGATGAGGGTGGGAACCAAGATCGACAGGTAGATCCAGAGCTTTTCCTTCCGACTCAGTCACAGCGGTGCATACAGAGCGTACAGAGATTGGATGGCCCCCCTCACCCCGTACTCCCGAGGCTCAAAGTGCTCCTTCCACCGGCAGATTACCTCCAACAGGGTCCCGCCCCACTGTACACAGCTTGGATGGTTCCCCGTTTCCCCCTCTTCAGGTGCCGTACGGTTCCCCGAAGCACCGAAAGTCCTTCTCCATGGATCCGTGAACTTAATACACCGATAGCAGCAGCAGCTACCACGCAGGGTGCAAGCTAACTATCAGGAGACATTTAGGGTTCAGTGTCTCTTTGCCCAGGGACACTTGGACATGTGGCAGGGAGACGGGGGATCGAACCTCCGACCCTGTAACCCAGTGGACGACCTCCCTACACACTTCACCACAGACGCCCCAGATAGATAGATAGATAGATAGATAGATAGATAGATAGATAGATAGATAGATAGATAGATAGATAGATAGATAGATAGATAGATAGATAGATAGATAGCCCTGTAACCCAGTGGACGACCGCCCTACACACTTCACCACAGACGCTACGGTCTGGTGGCTACGGAGGGGAAACTCACCGTGGTGTTTCTGCCGTGCTATCTTCAGTTTGTCCACATGGGGGCGCAGCAGGTCCTGGATTGGAGCGTCCATCCGTGGAATTTCCTTCATTACCTTTTGTATTGCAGTGATGGAGTCTTCTACTCCGTAGCAGTTGATGATGATTTGAGGGATCTCTACTGGTCTCTTCTCAGACTTCATACCTTGAGGGATTTTGTGCAGAAGGAACAGCATCTTCGCTAACTCGGACAAGGTCAGCTCCTCTACGATGGATGTCAGGGCTTTCTTCCATTTCATCTCTAAACTACTCAGTGTCATCTGTAACACAAACACACAATGAGCCATTATTGACATTTCTCCCTCATGGGAAATACTCTACAGCGACTCCCCTCTCTCAGATTGTTGAGGTGTTGTAATGCTTAATTCTCTGCAGCTGTTATATAAATGTTCATGACTTAATGTTTAAAAATTTAAATATTTATTAACACAAGGTATATCGAAATACGTTCTTTGCACATTATCCCCTGTCAAGTTACCACACTTCTGGGGGGCGGGGGGGCAGAGCGCTGGGTCAGCCATAGTACAGTGCCCCTGGAGCAGTTCGGGGTTAAGTGTCTTGCTCAAGGACACATTGGTAGAGATGGTGGGCACCGTAGATGTAATAGCAGGCACCTCTAGTTTTACTACTAACACCCTCTTGTCCAGTGCCAGGGATCGAACCAGAGACCTCATGGTTACTGGGAGGAACCAGAGACCTCATGGTTACTGGGAGGAACCAGAGACCTCATGGTTACTGGGAGGAGGAACCAAAGACCTCATGGTTACTGGGAGGAGCCTAGATAACTCTAGGACATCCTACCACCCCTAATCTAGCAGAAACAAATATTGGTGAGTAATGCCAAACTACAAGGGGAGTGAGTCAGTGGTAGACTGGATCACTAGTAATAAACGTATTCTAAATGTATCTAAAACTACCAGTTTAGTGGTTGGAACTTCTTATTGTATGTTCTAAACCAAAACGTGATACCTATTTAAATCCAACTTTAATTGAGCAAGGAGAATAGGCTAAACGTGTTCTGTGCTATCATTGTGAATAGATTGTCCTGCTCATAGAACAAACTACAGACAGAGACAGGTGATTAAAATGACAACACTTTGTAATAAAAAGGTGTGGCTTAAACCTCGAAACCACAAACAGTTAAAGGTGCTGTAAGCGGGGGGCGTCCCCTCCGGGCCGGGCCCAGCAGCAGACCCGGGTTCGATTCAAGCAGCGAGTTATTTAACATCATCTCAGATCCATAAGTGTTATAAAACATGATAAAAACCATCAAAACAGACATTGGGAAGGATTTTTACCTGCTCTGCCATTGTAGGCGCATAGCCTACACATTCACCCATCTGTTGCTCTGGCGTGCACCGGCAGTGAGACCATGAGTGAGACGGGTGTCGGTTTGTAGCGTTCTCTCTTGTGATTAAATATAAAATTCGGGATCCTCTAATAAGTTTATTTGCCGATTACTGAGAGATCGGCTTTATGAAACGCGCACATTATGTAAGTGATCACTGTATGAATAAAGAGCAATTTAACACTTATATTAACATAAATAAACCGCTTACTTCACCTTTAAACAAGTTAAGGCCAGGACACACCGGCCAGATAATCGCCGTCGTAGTGTCGGTAGGGGGTCGGGACACGAATCTGTTTGGTGTGTGCTGTGACGTCGGCCGACGTAGAGGTCGTCGGGTTGTTTTGGCCGATTGAACATGTTCAATCGGCGGCCGTCTTTCATTTGGAGCAATTTGATTGGTGGAGGGCTAGCGAATCAGTGAAGCCCGGAAGTGAGGCGGATAGCACAAACAGCTAACAACAGCTAGCCATCGTTTTAATGTGTTTGTTCGTTTCGTTTTGCGAGTACTCACATGCATCAACCCTTGTTGACTGCTCGACACCATGCTCGACACTCTCTGTTAAAAATTGTGCTCTTATGGTCCATAAATATAAATACGTATTTCTATCTATGTTTATGCTCTAGAGAGCTGTCCCATCATTTCCGGCTTTCGTTTTTTTTCGGGCCACAATACAGATTAGCGCCGCCTGCTGTTGTGGAGACATTACGTCCCGCGCAAGCGCAGAGCGTACGGAAAAATAAGCAGTCGTCTCGGTGTGTTTTGTGGCCGCGACGGGAAGACTGGAGCTTCCTGAAACGGCGACTCCAGTTTTTGGGTAGTCGGAACGTGTCGGACTGGTGTGTCCTGGCCTTTATACAGTATAAAGCTGCAGGTTTAGCTCATGTGGGTAAAAGGTGGAGTAGGCCTACACGGTACACTACTTTTACTGTAATTATTGTAAAGGATCAGAGTATATTTGAAAATTGAAAAAATCCAGTGATTTATCATCTCATGTGTTAGTAGATTCCTTTTTTAGAAAGAAATGAGAAAATAATGATGCTCACATTGTCTTGTCCTCTAAACAGTCAGTTCCCTTCTGTGAGACGTGAAAACTGTTTACAGGGAAGCTGCTCATGAAATACTATAAAAAAAATCTTCCTTGTTGTGCCAGTGAACGGAAGATACCAACTGACATGTTTTACCTGTCGATTTGCTCGCCCTCCAACTCATCTGGAATAAATGCTAAAATATATTTTACAGGCTTTAACTGAGAGATCTTTCGTAATCAAATAGTTATCTTTCCCCAACTTTTTCTGTTAATCCTAAAACGTGCAGTTATGAAATCAGTTTCCCCTCTTCACTGAACAATGGTCTGATCCCTTTCAACAGAGCGGATCGTTAAGTTTCATTTCCTTGTAATCTAAGGGCCTATCCGAAAAGTCCAGTCTCCTAACCTATAAACCTCCTTTCCTTTCCTTAACCCCGATGACGTTTAGGGGTTAAGGTATAGGAAAGGAGGCTTATAGGTTAGGAGATTGGACTTTTCGGATAGGCCCCGTTATTGACGCCCGGGGCAGGTAGGTTACCGCAGTGAGAAGTGTCTGTGTTATCCTTGGCATGAGAAGGGGAGATTGTTAGAGCTGCAGCGCCCTCTGCTGGACACAGTCAAATATTGTTTTTATAATTAAAAAAGAAAAGAAAAAATTAAACTTTATCTGTGTAGTCAAGTCAAATTTTATTTATAAAGCATATTTAATACAACCTCAGTTGCACAGGCTCAAAACACAATACAAAACATCACATAGGCTAAGCAACACAAACACTGAAAAAGGAGCATAATACAATCAGATGTATAAAATGACAGGCTCAACTTGTATTAACAGCACAAATAAGTGAGTTTAAACAGAGATTTAAAGTCATCAATGGTCTGAGCTGTTCTTATATCCAGGGGTAGACTGTCCCTCAGTTTATTTAAGAGCGGCCACAGTAAAATCTCTGTCACCTCGGGTTACCTGTCCACACTATGTAGCACAAGAAACACAGCTCACATTGCTTTACATACAGCCAGAGATTCACATTAAAATATACATTTAACATTTAAACAGAGAGAGAGTTACATAATTAATAGAAAATAAAAATTACACCTAAGTGCCCCCCACCCCCCTCCACCTTTGATCACTGGATTTTCTTTCTCCAGCACAAAGTATGGAGGAGATATTCATCGATTTAAAAAAAGGGATTTTGAAAACAATCGTTGTCCTGAAGAAAGAGTCTCCAGTCCAGTTGTTTAAACTCAAAGTCCGGAATCATGTTTTGTCCGAGTGACATTGTTACAGCAGTGTTCACTGTTCCCTGGCTGTGTGCACATACAGTTATTTAGACGTCTTTTGAACATCTGTCATTTTTATGATTTCATTTCCTTGTATTTCTACATCCGCAAAGAGTGGCATCTTATCAAGGAGACTGTCTACAAAATCATCATCCAGTTTGATTTCAAAGGTCTTGGCCAGAAGTTGAGATGGCACAACAAACGTTTGCACTTCCTCCTTGTACTCTGCCTCCAGCTTGGTCTCTTTCTTTGTGGCTTTTATGATTCCGATGATCTCAATTCTCTTGTTCTGGATTCCAGCACTTTGGATCTGCATAAAGGACAGATGGACAGTATTAGTGAGAAAGACCTTTAGAACCTTTTTATGGAAGTGATCTAACAGGGACTACGAAATATAATATTCTGATTAAGGTCCAGGGAGGGAGAAAAAAATTACAAACCCATATATAATATAATAAATATATATATATATATATATATATATATATATATATATATATATATATATATATATATATATATATCACCCAGCCATAGTCTATACTCCGGCTTATGACAATATTCCAAATAAGGTGTTTACATGTTCAGCAGCTACGGGGATATTCCTGTTTACATGTCAATCAGCATATTCTAAATTTTCAGAGTCTATCAAATTCTGTGGTAGAAGCGTCATAATGTCTGATGTCAGCGCACTATTCTCCGGTAACAATTCCCGTCCCATCCAAGGGAAAATAGACATTCTTTATGTCATTATTGTTGCCTTGCATTTTGTCTGCCAAAAAGTGACACAGGAGCCTTGTTGCTTGTTTGTAAACTGTAGTTTAACAGCCATGAACCAGGGCATGGGTCGCAAACTGCCGCAAATGCTGAAAAATGCAGTAAAGACGGTCTGAATATATATTCCGATTAAGGGTTATACAAGCCACAATAATTTTACTACTGGATGCAGAATCTGCTTAATGCTTAATCTGATTATGGCTTGCTCTGAATGTGACCTTAAGCAGGTTAATATCGGAGTATTGCTGAGCATGTGAACGTGGTCTGTGAGGAGGCTGCAGTTACCTTGAGAATTCTGGTGGAAGAAGTAGAGTTCAGCGAGACGTCGTCATAGTAGTGACGCGTCTTCACGTTGGTCAACTTAATGTTGTCGCCGACTGTCAATCCCTTGCACAGTTTGGTTCCTTCACCCCACATACAGATCCTGATGGAACCGCTCTCATCCTGGATACTGAAATGTTGCCTTTTTGTCTTCGTCTTCTCCTCTTGGCGCTGCACGGTGACCGATTCCACTGGATCAATCTGAACAGATCAAAGAAACATTAGAAACAAAGTCCAAACCCTTTGACCGCTTGAGAAGCCACTTAAGGACTGGACTCGTGGTTTGCCCATGTCACGCAACGTTCATCATCATCATCATCTTAAATAGGATGAAGCGTCGTGTGTTTGTCTGGGGGGGGGGGGGGGGGGGGGGGGGTTGGGGTGCTCCCTGAACTAAATCTTCTGTGCTAGTCATGGTTATTAGAACACAAGGATGCTCCTATGTGTACGTGGTACCAGAGCATCCTCGGCTGAAGTTCCACTATGGACTCCGATCGTATCATCTGAGGCTGAATGTTTTGGGTGAAGAGAGGGGCGGAGCTTCAACCGATCACACACCCTGAGACAGGGTGAGAAACTCAGTCATCCTGAGGAACTCGGAGTAGAGACGCTACTCCTTTGGTAGAAAGGAGCTAGTTGAGGTGGTTCGGGCACCTGGTAAGGATGCCCCCTGGGCACCTCCCTAGGGAGGTGTTCCGGGCACCACCAAGACCCAGGACTAGATGGAGAGATTATAACTCCATGCTGGGAACACGTCGGGATGTTGCCCGGGAAAGGGAAGTTTGAGTTCCCCTGCTGGAGCTGCTGCCCCCGCAACCCGACCCCCCATAAGAGGAGGAAGATAAGATGGATGGAGGATAGATTTCATGTTTTCCAAAGATTTTTTCACCAGTTCGAACTCACCTCTGTCACGGTTCCTTCAACATTCACTTCTGTCTTGTCATCACATGATTTGGCTTTGGAGACAGAGTAAAGTGGACACTCGGGATAAATGAGCTTCCCAGCTTCCTTCTCCAACTCTTCAGGGACTTCAACAGAGGACGTCTTGGACACTGTGCTGAGTTTGGTGACCCTAACAGCCATGTCATCTTTTATTAGCTTTCTGAAGGTGTAGAATTTCTCTTCCTCGATTGTTTTATAATGCGCTTTTCCATATATCATTAATTTAATGTTGGCTGTTCCATCAGCCACCGCCACATAAAAGAAAACTTTTTTCACGTTGTCCTTGGTTTTATAGGGGCGCAGGCCGGATTTCTGAATAACTTTCCCAGCAATGGCTTTTGTGTTAGGAATGTGACGGCTGGATTTCACATCAAGGATCGATATCATCTGGAGAGAGAAAAGAGCAACATGAATACAAACATGAATGTTTAATGTTAAAGACCTACTTCCTTATGAGGAGTGAATGAAACTTTGAAGACAAAGCACTTACCCAAGGACGAATGTTTCCCTCCTGGAAAACAAAACTTTGATTAATGATCAGTTCCCAAAATGAACAAAACTTACTACTGGACTTTGCATCTAATGTCAGCTGTTCACAGTCTTAAAGCAAAATGATTTGGAAGGATTTTGGTAACACTTTACAATAAGGTACACAAAAAAAGAGTAGTTACCCTTTTGAAAAGGTTAGTTACCCTTTTCAAAAAGGTTAGTTACCCTTTTGAAAAGGTACGTTTCTGAATTTTCTCCATCCACTTAGAATGGGGCTATGGAGTCATTTTTGGAAAATAACATTTCAGATCCACATACATATTTTCATATTTTCGGGGTTCTGGGGCCCATTCCAGAGGAGGTAATTTCAAACTCCTGAAAAAGTTGAAAATGTTGAAAGTTATTAGAGAAAAAGCATTCTCAAACTCACGACTTTAGCAAATTTCACTTGCCTTAGTTCAAAAGGTAAACTAACCTTTTGAAAAGGTTAGTTACCCTTTTCAAAAAGGTTAGTTACCCTTTTGAACTAAGGCAAGTGAAATTTGCCTAAGTCGAGAGTTTGAGAATGCTTTTTCTCTAATAACTTTCAAAATGTTCAACTTTTTCAGGAGTTTGAAATTACCTCCTCTGGAATGGGCCCCAGAACCCCGAAAATATGAAAATATATGAAAATATGTATGTGGATCTGAAATATTATTTTCCAAAAATGACTCCATAGCCCCATTCTAAGTGGATGGAGAAAATTCAGAAACGTACCTTTTCAAAAGGGTAACTAACCTTTTCAAAAGGGTAACTAACCTTTTCAAAAGGGTAACTACTCTTTTTTGTGTACCTTATTGTAAAGTGTTACCAGTATTTTCTATATTACATCCATCATATGCAAGGTGATTTACTCTACTTGAAAACTCCTCACCTTGGTTGGTGCAGGGCAGCTCTTCTTTGGATCTTTAAAAAGGACAAACATCAGTCAGTCAGTGCATTTCCATGGGACAACTGGATTGGATTATAACATATACCAAACTTGCCACTCGAACGGGCCGCGTCACTTGTCTGAGTATACATGGCCGCCTTTCAAATATTCGATAAATGTCCGATGCATGGCTGTCTCCACTATGCTAGGTAGCGCTGTAGCCCTTTCAACAAGTGCTTATAGAGCCACGTCCGGTTCCCTTCCGGCAACAACCCTACTATTTTTTACGTCGTCTCCTTCCACTTCCTTGTGAAGTCCCCGGCAGGGATTCTCAAGCAAGTGCAGAACGCAAACTCCGATATGCAATATTCGATCCCTGTATACATGCGGAGAGAATGCCGACTATGAACGAGTTATCTAGGTGTTCTTATTCGACTTTGCTTGTCCGTTAATGTGCCGATTTGTGTGCAAAGTAGATCGGATAAAGGTGTTTACATGCATTTTACAAGTCCTGTTGAAGTCTTATTCGTTTATTTACCCGATTATGAGGCTGCATGTAAACGCACCGAGTGATTCACTCTTCTGACGCCTCCTTATGGCAGATGTTCAGAAGATGTTTCATGTGTAGATGTTAACCTACCTGCTGCAGGGCGATTTTCCTTCTCCTCTGAATCATGTTTCCTCTTCCTCCCTAAAAGATTAAATTGTGAAATAATTCTCTGTATTTAATCACAGCTGTTCAGTCCATAAGGTCCAAAACCAAACGTAAACTAAATAAATAAACTCACCTCTCTCCTGCTGCGGTAGTTGTTTGTTTTCCTGCTGTTTTTGCTTCAGTTTCTCTACATGGGGGCGCAGCAGGTTCTGGACAACAGGGTCCCACTTAGGAATGTTCTTCATTATCCTCTTGATTGCAGTGATAGAACGGCCTTTTTTGTAGTAGTCCAGGATGATTTGAGTGAGTTCTACAGGAGTCTGACTCTTATCAGACCTCAAACTTCGAGGGATTTTGTCCAGAAGGAACTTCATCTTTTCAAACTGGGGTACGGTCAGCTCCTCCAGAATGGAGAGCAGGTCTGTTTTCCACTCTGGGTTTAAACTCTTCTGTGTCATCTGTAACACACACAGACCACGTTTACATTCACAGCAATGTGATATTAACCCGGTAAAGATCATATTCTGGATGAGACGTCTCCGTGTAAACAGCAGTTTATACTCACCATCCGAATAAATTCAAAGTCAGAGCAAGCAATGATCGCATAAAGACACGTGAAGTATTCCAATATTAGTCACATTATTGAGGGACGTATCGCACTAAATATTTCCACCAGAGTTTTTGCTGCATTTTTCGGCATTTGCTGCAGTTTGCGACGCACGCCCTGGTTTATTGCCGTTAAACTAGCATGTGTTAATCAGTAGCTGTGTTGTAACATCCTCCCTCCTACATACTCAACATGTATATACTACATACTAAAAGCCCTACTAACGTCCTCCCTCCTACATACTCAACATGTATATACTACATACTAAAAGCCCTACTAACGTCCTCCCTCCTACATACTCAACATGTATATACTACATACTAAAAGCCCTACTAACGTCCTCCCTCCTACATACTCAACATGTATATACTACATACTAAAAGCCCTACTAACGTCCTCCCTCCTACATACTCAACATGTATATACTACATACTGTCTACTTAACCATCCATTGTGTATGCGAGGTTCGTTGAA
This sequence comes from Hyperoplus lanceolatus, assembly GCA_026929865.2. Lineage (NCBI taxonomy): Eukaryota > Metazoa > Chordata > Actinopteri > Uranoscopiformes > Ammodytidae > Hyperoplus > Hyperoplus lanceolatus. The sequence goes on from CM049407.1 coordinate 1,568,132, forward strand.
CCGTTTACACCAAAGTATTCAGAAACAATAAAGAAAAAAAAAAAGGAAAAATCTGTGTCGTAGGAAAAGACGCAATGCATTGTGGGGCATTTAAGTAGGAAAAGTATCTTATCGTTCCATACACAAAATCTTCACGGAAGTAAGTACTCGTCCGGGCATTTATCGCCTACAAGAATTTGCATAAACAACCACAACATACTCAACTTTACGTCAAAATTAGTATGAGTAGGACGTTAGAAGGGCTTATAGTATGATTATGACGTTAGTATGGCTTTTAGTATGAGTAGGACGTTAGTAGGGCTTTTAGTATGAGTAGGACATTAGTATGAGTAGGACGTTAGTAGGGCTTTTAGTATGAGTAGGACATTAGTATGAGAAGGACATTAGTAGGGCTTTTAGTATGATTATGATGTTAGTATGGCTTTTAGTATGAGTAGGACGTTAGTAGGGCTTTTAGTATGAGTAGGACATTAGTATGAGTAGGACGTTAGTAGGGCTTTTAGTATGAGTAGGACTTTAGTAGGGCTTTTAGTATGAGTAGGACATTAGTATGAGTAGGACGTTAGTAGGGCTTTTAGTATGAGTAGGACTTTAGCAGGGCTTTTAGTATGAGTAGGACATTAGTATGAGTAGGACGTTAGTAGGGCTTTTAGTATGAGTAGAACGTTAGTAGGGCTTTTAGTATGAGTAGGACGTTAGTATGAGTAGGACGTTAGTAGGGCTTTTAGTATGAGTAGGACGTTAGTAGGGCTTTTAGTATGAGTAGGACATTAGTATGAGTAGGACGTTAGTAGGGCTTTTAGTATGAGTAGAACGTTAGTAGGGCTTTTAGTATGAGTAGGACGTTAGTAGGGCTTTTAGTATGAGTAGGACATTAGTATGAGTAGGACGTTAGTAGGGCTTTTAGTATGAGTAGGACATTAGTATGAGTAGGACGTTAGTAGGGCTTTTCCAACACAGCCATGAACCTCCTTAAAAGAATATATAATTTTGGCTTGCAAGGCAATTATAATAACACAAAAGACTGTTCATTTTCCAAGCTGTGTTGTTGGGGTTGGACTTTATATTTTATACTTTATATCTAATTTATATATAATATTATTTTATATTTGAATGTGCTCATGTGTCACAGGGAGAGAGGGGGAAGCGCTATATATATTTAGATATAGATAGATAGATAGATAGATAGATAGATAGATAGATAGATAGATAGATAGATAGATAGATAGATAGATAGATAGATAGAGAGGGGTAAGCTGAATGTAATGAATGTTCTCATGTGAAAACCTGCACAGAATATTGTAATAATGATCGCATGAAAACTGTGTAAAAACTATTTCTACAAAGTGTTAGTAAATGATCATCTAGAGAGAATCCTCCATTGGATGGCTGGATTAAGTGTTGTGTTTTACGTCGTGTAACGGTTGAATGAAGGAATATATTCATTTGACAACATGATGTGTCATCTACTGATTGCAGATTGTTAGATCCCCCGCCTCCAAAACCAAATGTCTCTCGTTGGTGGTTAGCTTGAACCCTGCGTGGTAGCTGCTGCCACCACACTGATGTGTGTGTGTGTGTGTGTGTGTGTGTGTGTGTGTGTGTGTGTGTGTGTGTGTGTGTGTGTGTGTGTGTGTGTGTGTGTGTGTGTGTGTGTGTGTGTGTGTGTGTGTGTGAGAGAGAGAGAGAGAACGAGAGACAAAGAGACCAACTATGAATACTTTCACTTTAGTCTTGTTCACTTTCAACTGTTTGGAAAACCTCAATTCTGAACGGTCAAAAGTGTTTTATGTATCGAGAGAAAACTGGAATATCATCAGTTTTTCATATGGGTTAACAAATCCATAAAAAACAGTTACTGAGTCATATATGCACCCACGTAACCGGAGCTCAGTCATACCAGACACGGAGAATCTTATCTTATGTTTCAACCGAAAGGAATGTATACCTTAGTTATTACTCACTTTGTTGCTTTCCCTCGACCCTTTTGTAGGATTTATTCACTGTTTAACGTCAGAGAAAGGCTGCTCGATGGTGCGAAGAGGAAGTAACAGTGTTGCCAACTCTTCAGTAAGGAAAGTAGCTATTGGCTGTCCAAAAAGTCGCCAGATGACGTCATCGCCTAATTTGCATATTTGTAGATGACGTCATCGCCTAATTTGCATATTTGTAGACAGGGGGTTTATACAGTAATATTTGAATAGATGAGGTTCTAGTGTTATGAACGTGACAATCGCATAAACAGCCAACGTGGTAATGTTAAGTCTAGCAGTAATCATACATGCTCATGGTTTAAAAAAGCACTACATAACATTTTGAATTGCACTACTCGTAGACTGTAGAAGAGGTGGGAAAAGCTGCTAACTGCTAATAGTGATGCTAACGGAACAGGAGCGGAGAGGTGTATCTCCTGCTCTGACCGCAGCTGGGAGGGGCTGCTGCGCGAGGACCGGGCCGTCTGTCAGTGCTCTGTGACAGGGGACGGGCCGGGAGGCTCCCGCTGCTCGTTGAGAAGCGTAAAAAGTGATATTTGCTTCGGCGAAAAAGTCACCAATTACACCAGAAAAAAAGCTAGATTTGTCGCTTGTCGCTTTTTGAAAAAAAAGTCGCCAGGGGGGGCTGAGAAAGTAGCTAAATATAGCGACAAAATCGCTAAGTTGGCAAGACTGGGAAGTAATAATGTATTTGAACTTTTGAATTTTTTCTTGTGTGTGGCAGTTAGTGGGACATACCAAGTTGAATACTGTTTCACTTGCTCACCAGTCGCCAACTTATCCAGAAAAAATGCTGAAATATATGAAAGACGTAGATATTTTATCACTATGTACTTTGTTCTTACTCTGTTAAAGGTTAATCATGTTAATAACATCCAGTTTCACAGTCACAGCCCACTCCCCCCCTTCTGTGAACAATGGTTTAGCCCGCACTTTCCCGCCCATTGAAACGTAACCTTAACTTTTGAATTTTTTTATTTTTTTTAAATTTTTTTTGCAGAACTTTATTATGTACCAACCATAAACAGTCTTAGGCCTATATGGAAAATAGAACATTTGACCAACAGAAAAGTATATAAGAATAGGTAATAAATGAATAATAATAACCAAAAAATACTCATCAATTAGTTTAATTCTATACATATCAAAATAACGGGAAAAGAAAACCTTAAAAAAAAAAACTCTTCCAACTTTCCAGCCTCAAAAGAGTTAGAATTTTAGCACTTTAGAACGATTAAGATCTTTGGTAAAATTCTACAAGTAAAACTAAAGTATCGGCTACAAAATGTATTCAACTCTTTCATGCACACTGGTCTGTTTTCTCGTGAACATCGATTTTATATCCGTATTAGTACAGAGTAGAAATGGGGAGACAGAGAGAGAGAGAGAGAGAGAGAGGGGGAGACAGAGAGAGACAGAGAGAGAGAGAGGGGGGGGGGGGGGATGACCTGCAGTAAAGGTCCACGGGTCGGATTTGAACCTGCGACCACTGCAACGAAGGCCTGAGCTGATATGGTACGCACTCTATCCACTACACCACCGGAGCGGCCCTTTGGCACTATTTTTAACATAACATCTGGTTACGTCTTCCACCACTTTATATTATTACATATTTTATATACCGATCATATATTAACAATTGTGAATGACAGGGGACGCCCTTAGCTCAGTTGGTAGGGCGTTCCCCCCCCCATGGGCCTCGGCCAGCAGCGGACCCGGGTTCGATTCCGGCCCGCGGTCGTTCTCTGCATGTCACTCCCCTCTCTGCCCCATTTCAACTCTGTCTCTACACTATCAATGAATCATAAAAATGCCCAAAAAAAATCTTAAAAAAAAAACAATTGCGAATGTTTTTAGTCAATAATCTTATTTTAATTTTTATGTTTTACAACTGCACTTAATATTGCACTTGTATTGTGTTTTATGTGTCACTGTGTTCTGCTGTCCATCTTGTGTTTTACAGTATCTCACAAAAGTGAGTACACCCCTCACATTTCTTCACCTTTTTCTTTATATCTTTCCATGGGACAACATTGAAGAAATGACACTTTGATACAATGTAAAGTAGTCAGTGTACAGCTTGTATAACAGTGTAAATTTACTGTCCCCTCAAAATAACTCGACACACAGCCATTAATGTCTAAACTGCTGGCAACAAAAGTGAGTACACCCCTTAGAAAAAATGTACAAATCGGGCCCAAAATGTAAATATTTTGTGTGGCCACCATTATTTTCTATCACTGCCTTAACCCTCTTGGGCATGTAGTTCACTAGAGCTTCACAGGTTGCAACTGGAACCCTCTTCCACCCATTTATGACAGCATCACAGAGCTGGTGGGTATTAAAGACCTTGCGCTCCTCCAACTTCTGTTTGAGGATGCCCCAAAGATGCTCAATAGGGTTTAGGTCTGGAGACATGCTTGGCCAGGCCATAACCTTTACCCTCAGCTTTTTTAGCAAGCCACTGGTCGTCTTGGAGGTGTGTTTGGGGTCGTTATCATGTTGCAATACCACCCTGCGGCCCAGTTTACGAAGGTTGAGTGCACATGGTCAGCGTCGTACACAGAGGTTGGCTTTGGAAAATAGACGTATGAGTGCTGCCAGCATTGCTGAAGGGCTTGAAGGGGTGGGGGGTCAACCTGTCAGTGCTCAGACCATACGCCGCACTCTGCATCATACTGGTCTGCATGGCTGTCATCCCAGAAGGAAGCCTATTCTAAAGATGATGCACAAGAAACCCCACAAAAAGTTTGCTGAAGACAAACAGACTACGGACATGGATTACTGCAACCATGTCCTGTGGTCTGATGAGACCAAAATACATTTATTTGGTTCAGATGGTGTTAAGAGTGTGGAGCGGCAACCAGGTGAGGAGTACAAAGACAAGTGTGTCTTGCCTAGAGTCAAGCATGGTGGTTGGAGTGTCATGGTCTGGGGCTGCATGAGTGCTGCCAGCACTGGGGATCTACAGTTCATTGAATTCTAACATGTACTATGACATACTGAAGCAGAGCATGATCCCCTCCCTTCATAAACTGGGCCGCAGGGCAGTACTGCAACATGATAATGACCCCAAACACACCTCCGAATGACCACTGGCTTGCTAAAGAAGCTGAGGGTAAAGGTTATGGACTGGCCAAGCATGTCTCCAGTCTTAAACCCTATTGAGCATCTTTTGGGCATCCTCAAACGGGAGATGGAGGAGCGCAAGGACTCTAATATCCACCAGCTCCTTGATGTCGTCATGAATGGGTAGAAGAGGGTTCCAGTTGCAACCTGTGAAGCTCTAGTGAACTGCATGCCCAAGAGGGTTAAGGCAGTGATAGAAAATAATGATGGCAAAACAAAATATTGACACTTTGGGCCCAATTTGGAAAATTTTTCTTAGGGGTGTACTCACTTTTGTTGCCAACACTTTAGACATTAATGGCTGTGTGTCGAGTTATTTTGAGGGGACAGTAACTTTACACTGTTATACAAGCTGTACACTGACTACTTTACATTGTATCAAAGTGTCATTTATTCAGTGTTGTCGCATGGAAAGATATAATGAAATATTTGAAGAAATGTTAGGGGTGTACTCACTTTTGTGAGATACTGTATGTGTCACTGTGTTCTGCTGTCCATCTTGGCCAGGTCTCTCTTGAAAAAGAGATTTTAACCTCAACGAGACTAACCTGGTTAAATAAAGAATAAATAAATATATACAGTAGTTTGCTCCAAAACCTTATTAAGCAAATGTAAAAGGTGGCATATTTGAATTCTCCAGTTAAAAGTTGCTCCGAGGACCTTTCAGTTTGTTAATTCTAGCGCCCCACAAAAGCAGTAGTGTTTTTACCACGACAGCTGTTGTTCCTGGGTGAGCGTATACCCATGACAAAGGCATTAAGAAAAACGATATAAAAAATAGCATTCTTTGCCCTGATGGTCTCGTTTGCTGTTACATGTAATTTATAATCATCATCAGAGGAAACATGAGACTGTTTCAGAAATATTTAAAAGTTCCTCGTAGCGACTTTTAAATGTAATTTCACCAAACTAAACACAAATAAAGAACCATTTCTAAAACTATAAAATTAAAAAGGACAAAAATATTTCCGATTTTACACACAAACACACTTTATTGCAAACGATGGTCCACCATAATATTTTAGTCACGATTTAAACACTTCTTAACCTTCAGTTTGATCCACAGCAACTCCAAAGACAAACACTTTTATTTTGACAGCAGGAAGATTCGAAGGTTCATTTACTTTTTCAGCAGGTACAACAAAAATAAAGATGCCCTACGTTCAAAATCACATACTTCCATACTATTTAGTATGCCAGAAAAAGAGTTAGGATGTCCCAATACATGCAGGTAAATTGTAGTATGCTGAAAATACCTAGATGCCTTACTAACTCCAATTGCATTTTGGAGTATTCGTCTTTATTCTTGACATTTCTCGACATAATGAAAAAAAAATCTTCCTCATCTGATTTGTTTTTCTCTCTCCTGTCTGTGGCCCTAAAACTCTTCTGTACTTTAGTATGTAGTGTAGTAAAAAGACTAAAACTCTTCTGTACTTTAGTATGTAGTGTAGTAAAAAGAAAGAGTTTGTGATTTGGAACGCAGGGATGGAAAATGTATAAAAAGGAGAAAGAACAGTTTCTTGCTTCTCCAAAACATATTTCCCTTGTTCATTTTAAAGGTCACCTATTATGCAAAATTCACTTTTTAAATGGGGATTCCAAAATGAATACGTGTCCCCGGAGTGTCTAGAGAAAAAACAACCCTCTCTCTTATTCTATAAAAAAAACGTGTTAAAAAAACCCCAGACAGATTTCTCTCCCTTTATGATGTCATTAGGGGACAACTTAACTTAACACAACCTCCACCTGTGATAAGCCACACCCCCCCAGATCCCCCTGAATCTAATGGGCAGTTAAATTTAAAGTGACAGTTAGATTCAGGGGCCAACCATAGCAGACTGGGCTTTTTGGAAGGCGCGGCTTAAAGAGACAGACTCTATAACGGAGTGTTTCAGACAGAGGCTGAAAAGACGAGATTCAGACAATAGCTCTGTGAGAAATATTGAGTTTTTTTTTGGTCACAACACCATGAAAACAGTTTCTAGTAGTGACACCAATTCTGATTTTTTGAACCGGTAAATTTGCATAATTTGGGACCTTTAAAACATAATCCAGACACAAGAAATTTGAGACCTGAAAGCAACGATTCACCCCACAACATTTTAAAGGTGGCGTCAGGGATTCTGGAGAACTCTTGTTGTTTTTCAAAATGTTGTCACGAATCCGCTACCTGTCAAATGCTAAAAATCCCAGTCTTAACACACAGCAGCCTAGGCTCTGTAAACTGGCGTGTTGCTAGCTACAGTGCCCCCCCCCCCCAGTTTACATAAATATTCACTGATTTTGACAAAAAAAGTGATTTTGACCTCAAGCGTTCTCCAGAATCACTGACTTCATCTTTTTACAGAAACATCAACAAACAACAACAACAAACATCAAAGAATTCAACTTCAAAATAAATTATTCCGGAGACTCCCCCCCCCCCCCGACCCACATGGACTTTGCCGGCTTTTGATTGGTCCGATATGAACGAAACGTAAACTTTATGGACAGGAAGGGAATGACCTCATAGGAAGTGACCTCACGGGCCTATTTTTTTTTGGGGGGGGGGGGGTTTTAGAGGTCAGAGGTGAGAGGTCGAAGGTGTGAAAGCGCCGCCTATGTGACCATGTATTCCTGGCGTTTGTTGAGCCGGACCTGGCACAGCGACACGGCGCCCACTGCTACGTAGATTGCCGCCGCGATGAAGCAGTTTATTCCCACCTGGTTGTAAAGGCCGTAGATGTTCCCGGGAGGATTTTTACTATTGGAGAGAAGAAGAAGAAAAAGAATTAGACAGCGTTCCAATCAATACCCATGCTATCTACTATTTAGTTTGGTAGAAAAAACTAGGCATGTGTTCCAATTCACATACTTTTTCTTTTTACTACACTACCTACTAAAGTACAGAAGAGTTTTAGGGCCACAGACAGAAGAGAAAAAAATAAATCAGAAGATAAGGAAGTTTTCGAGAAATGTCAAGAATAAAAGACGAATACTCCAAAATGCTAGAGTTAGTTAGGCATTTATGTATTTTCAGCATACTACAATTTGGACATTCTAAATGTCTTTCTAGTATACTAAATAGTAGGGATTATTTGAATGATCAGCTGTAGTACGTAGAATAGAAAAAAAATAAAGAGTATGAGATTTGGAAAGCAGAGTTAGTGTTTAATCAAATATCCACCCATAGGAAAAGGGTTCAGCATCTTTTTTAACAGGTATTAAAAAGGTGTAGTCAGTGATTCTGGAGAACGCTTGTTGTCAAAATCAGTGAATATCTCCTGACGATCCACTACCCATCTGTATGTGTGTGCACTAAAAAGAATCCAGCGTTAATACCCAGCCTAGGCTCTGTAAACAGGCATGTTGCTATAGCTACGATTGGCCCCTTTGTTTACATACCAGTTTACAGAGCCTAGACTGTGTATCAACACTTTTTTTTCAGCTCACACACAGTACAGACAGGTAGTGGATCATGAGGAGATATTCACTGATTTTGACAAAAAGTGATTTTTGTCAACAAGCGTTCTCCAGAATCTCTGACTACACCTTTAAATGAGTGTGAACGTCTTTCCAACTCCTTTTCGAACATGTAACACATATCATCAAGTGCTTATGTATCTCGTAAAGCTTTCTGTTTTGTGTAATTTCATTATCTTCATTACATCTGTTTTTTTGTACGTTTCAATGAATGAAAATAGGGTTGCACATTAAAACGTTATGTGTTGTATTTTGAAGATCAATAAATATACTGTATATAGAAAACATTTTTAAATAATATAAATCAGAATGCATCTCACTCGTTGCGGATGTCCTCCTCGGTGAAGGGAACGTCTTCGATCAGAACGGCCGACTTGGCGCTGAAGAATATCCCGAGCATCGCCTGAGAGAACAGAGGGGTTCAACATGAGGCTCAGGGACCCACCAGGGGGACACAGTGTGGTCAGTTATTAGGCCAATAATCTCACTCATTCTTTTACATGATAAAAAAAATATATATAAATAATGAAAAAGAAATAAATAAATAGGGGGGGGGGGGGGTCTGTCTAATAAAATTATTAAAAATAAACAAATATTTTCTTTCTGTATTTTCCCCTTTATTAAACAGTTTTTAGAGTGACACAGATGAAATGTGTCAGAGAGGGGAATGACATGCAGGGAATGATTCCTAACCCGGGTCTGCTGTGAAGAGGACAGACAGACAGACAGACAGAAGACAGAAAGAAGACAGACAGACAGACGACAGACAGGACAGAGAGGGGAAGACATGCAGAGAACGACCCCGGGCTGCGTGAAGAGGACAGACAGACAGACAGACAGACAGACAGACAGACAGACAGACAGACAGACAGACAGACAGACAGACAGACAGAGAGGGAAAGAAAAGCAAACCCGGGTCTGCTGTGAAGAGGACAGACAGACAGACAGACAGACAGACAGACAGACAGACAGACAGACAGGGGAATGACATGCAGAGCCCGGGGGGGAATAGAAATATTTAGAAAGTAAATTCCTTTTAGCATAAGCACCTTTAAATCAACTTAATAAAAAAACAAACAAGAAGACTTATTTATGATCTTCAGGAGGAAAAATTAATTCAGAAATATTTAAAAGTTCCTCGTAGGTTCAATATTAAAAAAAAGAAATATTAGAGGAAAAATAAAAAAAAATTAAAATCTTTAAATAAACCTCTTCACGGTCTGTGGAAAAACCTGACTTCCTGTTTCTGAAGCGTCACATGGGACAAAAATAAAAGTCACATGATCCATTTCCAACTGGGATTTTTTTTTCTGCCTCTTGAGTTCCTGAAAATATATATTTTTTTTGTCTAGTGAAACTTGCTTTGAATAAGTCACTTTAATATTAAATTCATCAAACTTATAATTTAGTATTTCTTAATAATACTGAATATATGTTTTTTTCCCCATCATAATACGTTTCTTTCTTGAACACAATAGACCTTCAAGTCATGGAAATTAAAATTACAAATACATTTTATTTTGTATAATAGAATGGTATAATTTCAAACTAAAAGCCCTGGCCCTTTAAACTATTTCTCGTCTTATTCTAATAAAATGATGATAACGTTAATAAATGACACATGCACGAGCTCATTGATCACAGCAGTGTCAAAATTGATTACATTACAGCCAGTGTTTTTGAATATATAGCTAGTTCGCTACACTTCAATTGAATGCGTTGAAATCATGGACCTATAAAGAAAGGTTTAAATGCCCCAAGATGCCAACAGTGACTCGAAAAATGGAGCGTTGTGTCAATGTGTGTTACAGTTAGATTCATCCAGTCTGTGTTAAATGTTTCCTTATTTTTTCTTCTCCATAACATAGCCGAGATCTTACGCTATTCAGAAAGGTATCACGTGATGGGCGAAGACATCTGAGTAATACTGAAAAAGTGACACTAACGTATAACATGTCACAAGATGTCAGAAGGTATTCAGTCTACTCATTTTGGCCTAATCGGGCCCCGTCTATTTCCTGGAGATTATATTCAGTTTTTTGTACCAACCGATTGTTTTTTCACCATTTTAAAAGGTCTCGCTAACTCAAACACGCACTTATAATCATAATATATCAATATTAAGAAAATTACATGTATATTTCCAATAGAAAACGTCAAATATTGAGCAGCTAAGCAGTGTAGTGTAGTCTATTTGCTGGAGATTATATTCGTTATTTGTACCAAACGGTTGTTTTTTCACCATTTTAAAAGGTCTCGCTCACTCAAACACGCACTTATAATCATATTCAGTCAAAATATATCAAATTAGATGTATATTTCTAATGAAAATGTCAAATAATGAGCAGTTTAGCGGTGTAATATCGCCTATCCATTACATCCATCTTACCAGCATTATAACGCCCCAGATGCTGATGACTATCCCGCACGCAGCCATCTTCGGCCCGCAGAATAGTAGCGACGGCATGGCGGTGGCTCTGGTGCAATGGTCGGTCAGAAAATGATTTTAATTCCGTTCAGAAATCACCAAAAAAGAAATGGAGAAATGTTCCGCTGAAGGACGAAGGCAGCGTCGCAGTCAGCTGATCCTCATCCCTTAGTCTCGCCGAGATGTGTTGACAGATCTCGCGAGAGGAGCAAGGCAACGAGACCTAAGCTTATAAAAACAAGCATAAAAGAAGTAAAGTCAAAACGACAGTGTGATGATATTAAATGTTTCACTACTTTGCAGGACAGAAATAAATAGAAATCACGTATTAAAGAAAAATTAATAAATAATACTAATTGATGAGCAGAAGTACATTTACAGGTTCTAATCAGATATTTATAATTTTCAAAAATTAAATTAAAAATTAATTATCAGAAATGGTGGGAAAATGTAGAGCATAACCACAAAATACAAATTAATATAATTTTTTTTTTTAAATACTTCTACTGTCTCAATTGGAATAAATAGGCCAAATAATAATAATAAAATGTTTTGTACAAAAATAAAAGAAGCCCGAAGTCACTTAAAGCGGACTTTTCAACTCTGTGACACTCGGCTCGACTCGGCAAAACTCGGCAACTATCGTCACGACGCAGAGCAAACTCAACGACCAATGAGAACATCCAGCGCTGCAAGCGCCGCCTTTTCCTGTTTGACTGACCAATGGCGTTCGACTTCCAAAGTAGCGCAACATTCCCTTTATCCCCCGTTTGCTTTTGTTCGCCGATATTTATAATTTATATATCTCTGAATATGTGAAATATTAAATATCTGGATTAATTCACAGCGCATG
>CM049407.1:1587500-1600000 GCA_026929865.2 Hyperoplus lanceolatus
AAAGACTAAAACTCTTCTGTACTTTAGTATGTAGTGTAGTAAAAAGACTAAAACTCTTCTGTACTTTAGTATGTAGTGTAGTAAAAAGACTAAAACTATTCTGTACTTTAAATGCTATTGGAGTTAGTGAGGCATTTATGTATTTTCAGCATACTACAATTGACCTGCATTAATTGGGACATCCTAAATCTTTTTCTGGCGTACTAAATAGTAGGGAAGTATGGGGATTGGAACGCAGGGTAAGTGTCCAGGCACCACACTATTAAAGAAAAGAGGCATTTACAGGTGATACTCGTATTATTAGAATATCATGGAAAATTAATTGGAATTGAGCCAAGAATTCATGCTCAAGGGGCCCAAACCAAGTACTGAGTACATATGGATGATTATACTTTATAGAAGGCCGACATTTCTGTATTTAAAATCCCTTCTTTATTGATTTCATGTAATATTAAAATTTTCTGAGATTTTGAATTTGGGGTTTTCATAAGCTGTTAGCCATAATCATCAAAATTATAACAAATAAAGGCTTGAGATATCTCACTTTGCCTGTAATGAGTCTATATAATATATTATTTTCACCGTTTAAGTTGAATTACTGAAATAAATGAACTTTTGCACGATATTCTATTTTTTCGAATTTCACCTGTATATCTTCAATAACACGATCTGTTTCTGATCAGAAGAGAAAAAAACACATGTTCTGATATGATACAGAGATGTATTTCTTTTATTGATACTTTTCATATACAATATAATATTTATATTTTGTTAAACGTTTAAATGAAACTACAGGAGGGAATGAACACTTTGAATATATAGACTTTTATTTTACAGTTGCATAATAAAAATACATCGTCTCGTTTTATTCTTATGTAGAGAATTTGTCCAAAAAAAAAACAAGAAAAATTATTTACAATTTGAAAATACTGTTTGTGTGAATGTTGTTTGTTTTATATAATGTGCTTTTTAGTTCCCTTTATCATGTCCAATAAACTCCCGCAGCCCTTTGTCTGTTGAAGGAGGATTTCACACTGAATGGCGAAAGAGGGGATTTCTCAGCAAAGGGAACAGAAATACAGCTTAAAAATATTCAGGTGGGGCGCTCCGGTGGCGTAGTGGATAGAGCGTGTACCATATTGGCTCCGGCCTTCGTTGCAGTGGTCGCGGGTTCAAATCCGACCCATGGACCTTTACTGCAGGTCATCCCCCCTCTCTCTCTCTCTCTCTGTCTCCCTATTTCAACTCTGTACTGTCTAATAAAGCTTGAAAATGCCAAAAAATAATCTTTGCGATACAATCTTTGTTTCCTCTTGATTGGCTAATACAGACATTTGTGGTCGTTGAGTATTTTTTTTTCTTACATTCATACATCTTTTAAACCTGATTAGTCTCAACTGGTGGCTAGCGTTTATGGGTCAGATATAATATATTTTAAATGTATTGTTAAACTTTTGCTGATGCTGAGAAATCCCATGAGTGTTTGTGCCAGAGTGAAATGCCGCTTCAATACTGAAAAACATTTTTGACTGGTAACCCTGGTAACATGATGACAAACATAAACACACATAACAGCGACGCCCACAAAACGTATTACATCATCACTGGTCTCACGTGACGAGAATTAACAAAAGGTCTATATGAAACAAACTTTAAAAAGGTGCTACGAGGAACTTTTAAATATTTCTGAAACAGTCTCACTTTTCACTCTGATGATCATAAATTACATGTAACAGCAAACCAGACCATCAGTGCAAAGAATGCTATTTTTATATAGTTTTTCTTAATGTCTTTGTCATGGGGTATACGCTCACCCAGGAACAACAGCTGGCGTGGTAAAAACACTACCGCTTTTGTTCCAAAGGGGGGCGCTAGAATTAACACACACTGAAAGTTCCTCGGAGCACCTTTAAAGAGAACATTTAAGGACAGAAAGATTAGACTTTTTTTACAATCTTGAAGCTAAAAAAATAAAGCAGAAAATACAAATTTTTGAGGGAAAAAAGTGTCTAAAAGGCAAAAAAAACAAAACAATTCAGAGACATGTCCAGTGTGATCGGAGATAACTTAGCCATGGATTATTTTAACTCACAACTAATTCACTTACATCATTTACTCTTTAACATGTCACCATGGATACGTAGCTGCTATGATGTCACCAGTAAAAGTTAAATAATTTGTCTTGATCCCAAAGTTTTTATTTTTTTTAAAAAGGTGCTCCGAGGAACTTTCAGTGTGTGTTAATTCTAGCGCCCCCCTTTGGACTAAAGCATTAGTGTTTTTACCACGCCAGCTGTTGTTCCTGGGTGAGCGTATACCCATGACAAAAGGCATTAAGAAAAACTATATAAAACAAAACATTCTTTTACACTGATGGTCTTGTTTGCTGTTACATGTAATTCATGATCATCAGAGGAGAAATGAGACCGTTTCAGAAATATTTAAAAGTTCCTCGTAGCACCTTTAAATGAACTTAATTTAAATTTTTTTTTGACATTATCTACTTTCTAGTCGCCATCACATTGGACTTTTTAAATACTGCATCCTGCTCACAATAATATAATTGCTATAAGGGCTTTGGTGAGCTTTTGTGCTAATCAAGTTCATCAAAAAAAAAATCAGCATGATCATAATCATTGCAATAGTTAATAAATGAAAAAATAAAATAAAATAAAATAACAATAAAAAAAAAATTTGACCATATTTTAAATTGATCCAGAGTACAAACAAAAACAATCTCCAATCACCCTTGAAATGTGCATTAAATTAAAATAATAAACTATTCAAACTGAACGGTATATGTGCTTTGAGACACTTTTAAAACAACATGTAAAAGGACAACAAAAATAAACAAGAGAGGGAGGAATCCAGTCCGACATAAACACACACTCATGGTGAATACTGTTATCTTCTGTTACAGAGATTGTAAGATTGTTCCTACTAAACTTTGTTGCATTCTGACGAAGAATTTTTTGGCTTGGAAAAAAAAAAAAAATTCTTTGAAATTCCTACGAGCACCAGAGCCCAAATCACAATATGATCCAGCTACATGAAAAAACTGTTTTTCTCTTTATATATATATACAGCTCTGGAAAAAATTAAGAGACCACTCCAAATGTTCAGTGTCTCTGGTTTTACTATTTCTAGGCATATGTTTGAGTAGAATGAACATTTTGGTTTTATTCTATAAACTACTGATAACATTTCTACCAAATTCCCCCCAAAAAATATTGTCATTAAAGAGCATTTCTATTAAGTAATGTAGAGATGAAGATTGAAGGAAAATCCAGACTGGTCTCTTAATGTTTTCCAGAGCTGTATGTATATATATTTTTTACCAACAGTTTGGGATGGTGAGTGTGCAAAGTTAAAAATACGAAAATAAAATAATAAAATATTTGTCTTAAAGCTACAGTTTGTGTCTGTACAGCTGTATGGATTTGGCAGCGTCTTGTTACCTCTGAGTTAAGTCTATCCTGCTTCGAGCCAGAGTTCAAAAGAGTAGAAATTATGGGTTAAAAAACAAAAAAAAAAAATCACACAGAAAAGTTTTACATTCAAGATTTTTGGAAGGACACAATAGTCCAAACATTTCTCTTTTTTTCTTCCAAATTTAGAGAGACGTTTCGATTTATGTCCAGTAGGGCAGGATCAAATAAGATCAAATAAGCAAAAATCTGGAATTTTTTGGTCTAAAAGAAACATATATTGTTCCGAAATGTTTTAGAAGCTCATCTTAAAAAGGTTTGCTGCTTTAAAAAAAAATTCACATTTTGAACCAATATTAAAAAAAATAAATAAAATAAATTAACATAGCATTTTATCTCGTCAGAATGATTGTACTCAAATTTAACTTTTTGAAAATTTGAATGAAAATTTGGTTTCGATATTATTTTTTTTTCCATTGAATTCACATATCACAGAAATGTTAAAATACTGCCTTTGCAAGACCTTACACCAATAAGGTGAATGTTATCCGGCTAACCCAAAACACAACGTATTTATTGACTTTTTTTAGTGTAGCGGCTAAGTGCTCATTTTCATCAGAATCTTTCAGTTGACGATACAAGCGTGAACATTGGCCTGAGCATGAGTCATGAGTCCATGGGGCACTGGACAAGAACATTATCTGAGACATTGGAAATTGTCTCATAGAAAGGTATCGGTGGGTTTTTAATTATTATTATTTTTTTTTTTTTTTTCTCGGACAATTTTCTTGTCAAGTGACCCATGGACTCATGACTCATGCTCATATCAATGTTCACGCTTGTATCGTCAACTGAAAGATTCAGATGAAAATAAACACTTAAAAAGCTCATTGGGATTAGTCAATAATTACGCTGTGTTTAGGGTTAGCCGGATGACATTCACCTTATTGGCGAAAGGTCTTGTAAAGGCAGTATTTTAACATTTCTGTGATATGTGAATTTAAAAAAAAAAAAAAAAAAAATAAAACCAAATTTTCATTAAAATTTTAAAAATCTCAAAAAGTAGAATTTCAGAGTACAATCATTTTGACTAGATAAAATGGTGTGTTAACTTTTTTTTTTTTTCCCGTATCCCACTTATTTATTTTGGGAGACTATGGAGTCTGCTCATGCCAAATATTCACGCTTGTATCACAAATTGAAAGATTGTAGCATTTATCCGCTCCACTTACTATTGGGTTTAACTTTAAAAACTAGATTTTCATTCTTTTACAGAACTCGGCATGACTTTCGACTTGGCAGGACAGATTCACAGAGACGGCAACAAATCAAGAAATAAAGCAGAAAAAAGCAGCGAAACTTTAAAAACAGCATTTCAAACATGACGATATGTATCTTAATCATGTAGAGAGAAAAAACCCCAAAAAATGGTCTAAACTAGCCCTGTGCAAAGTGGTGACAGCAGCAAAACACACAATCTCATATCTGTCACTTGAAACATTTTTACGGAGACATTTCGTTAGCGGTGTTGTAGCTAGGCAATAGGCACGGGTTTGATAATGTATGTATGTCTCAATGTATAACGAGATTTTAAAAAAAGACAAGATTTTCAAAACAGCTATTATTTTCTGTCATACTGTTTTAAGGATGTTAACATACAAGTTTATTAAAGGAATACTTCACCCATACGGAACCGGCGTTCTATCATTATAAAATCACTATTATAATATAATGAATGAGGTTTTTCTTCCCTCAGTCTTCCCTTAGCCTAGCTGTCCTGTTAATCCGGACCCTACATTTTACCATGCGTGACATCACACCTGGTAAAATGTAGGGTTAGACAGTGAGACCATAAAACACTCTTTCTGCCTTTTCTTAGGCTAGGATGAACTGATTTCTAAAAATGTTTGCACATTTATACTCCATAGGATCTCAGAGTTCAATACACCTTCATATTCCCACCGGTGAAGTAGGTCTTTAGTTATTATCATACCGTCAAAATATCATACCTGCCCCATGCCTAGCTACACACACACCAAATACAATAGATTTGTTTGATTTGGGGGGAGAGAGGGTGAAGACACTTATATATACACTTTATGTACAGACATATCTCACAGGTGTCAGGAGGCGATTATAAAAAAAAAAAAAAAAAAAAAACTTCCAATCAACAGTTAGAAGTTAAAATTCTCTCAAATCTGATGTTTGAAAATTGAAACGACGTGAGGAAAATAACTCAACCTGACCTCCCAGAATATGACGACATGTTTTTAGGCACAGTGATGAATGATAATTACAAAACTGTACAAATACTGTGCAAGTGCAAAAAAGTTGGAAGCAAAACTGCAGCTAGAAACCCTTCCCCTCACTCTTAAAGGGACACTGTGTAACATTTTAAGTAATTCATTAGCTAAAATCAATATCCTCATTCATAAATATGTCCTCATTGGTGTGAAATCACCTCTGCCAATAATCTGAATTATCCTCCTGAGCGGAGAATTTCAAATATTAATATTACATTTTGTACATTGTGCAGGCAAGTCTTATGGAGGCATCCATGTTTTTGGAATGTCATCAGGTGCATTGTTTAGAATTTAGAATTGTTCTTGTCCTTGAAGGCCACTGTAGCTTCTGTTATTATTCGAAAGGGGTGGGGTTACCCAGGGAGCGTTGCATTCTAGAACTTTCTTGATGATGTCATATTACACACTGCACCTTTAATATCATGACCCTTGCTTGACCCTATTTTGAGACCTAGGCTGTGTTGTAAAAGCCCTACTAACGTCCTCCCTCCTACATACTACAACATGTATATACTACACACTGTCTACTTAACCATCCATTGTGTATGTGAGGTGTGTCGGACCGTTTACACCGAAGTATACAGAAGCAATAAAGAATAAAAAAAAATCTGTGTCGTTTGAAAAGACGCAATGCATTGTGGGGCGGTTGAGTAGGAAAAGTAACCTGTCGATCCATACACAAAATCTTCCCGGAAGTATTAAGTACTCATCCGGGCATTTCTCGCCTACACAAACTCGCGTACACAACCACAACATACTCAAATTGACGTCAAAATTAGTATGAGTAGGACGTTAGTATGAGTAGGATGTTAGTAGGACGTTAGTATGAGTAGGACGTTAGTATGAGTAGGACGTTAGTATGAGTAGGACGTTAGCAGGGCTTTTCCAACACAACCATGAATTCCCCGTTTTGTGCACTCGCTCATATATTCAACCATTACAATTATTTCAGACAAAAACAAAAAAAAAAAAAAAATTAAGAAAAGTCTTAAAAGAGTTGATTGTTTAAAAGATGAACGATGTCTGTGCAAACCTGGTGATTTGACGAGGGTGTTAATTTGATTTGAATGGATGGAGCCTCTAAACAGGGACACAAGCTATTAGATAGTCAGTGGTAAGCGGCGGACTGGATACATTCAGGTGAGCAACGTAAACTTTCTCCTAAGAGCAGTTCCCGGAGCATTGTTTACTAGTTTTCCGCTAAAAACTGGGTATATTGGCGCTCCGGTGGCGTAGTGGATAGACCATATTGGCTCCGGCCTTCATTGCAGTGGTCGCGGGTTCAAATCCGACCCGTGGACCTTTACTGCAGGTCATCCCCCCCCCTCTCAGGTCGTCTGGGACTGGGCTATTGAAAGGACCAGACAGGGAGAGGCAGCCTTTAGTTTTAATGCACCCAAGCTCTGGAATAAACTTCCAGGGGACTTGAGGTCCGCTTCAACACCCGGCTCTTTTAAATCAGGCCTTAAGACCGTTCTGTTTCCGTTTTAACCTGAAATTTTAATTTCTCATTTTGAATTTTTTTTTTTGGAATGTGTGCTCTATACTTGATGTATTTTGTTCTTACTTTATGTATTTTGTTATTGCTTATGTAAAGCACCTTGAATGGCCTTGTGTCCGAAATGTGCTCTAAAAATAAACTTGCCTTGCCTCTGTCTCTCTGTCTCCCCATTTCAACTCTGTACTGTCTAATAAAGCTTGAAAATGCCAAAAGAAAAACAAAAAAAAAAAAAAACATGATATTTTCTAGGGAGCTCAAGAGGACACATTCTGTTAAGTTAAGTTACTATTAGTCAATTGCTATTGGAATTGAAATTTGTCTTTTTCCATATCGAGACCCAAGGTACCTTCTAATTAGCATTGAATATCTCCTGATGAATGCCATATGCTGTCCGGTAAGCGCAAGAAGATAGCTTCTACTAAGAGCTGGATAGTTTAATAAAGCAACAAAGAATTCACTTCTGTGTTGTTTGAAAAGACGCAATGCATTGTGGGGCAGTTGAGTAGGAAAAGTAACCTATCGATCCACACACACACACAAAATATTCCCGGAAGTAAGTACTCATCAGGGCATTTCTCGCCTTACACAAACTCGCATACACAACCGTCACATACTCAAATTGACGTCAAAATGAGTAGGACGTTAGTAGGGCTTTTCCAAGACAGCCGGAGAGTTTCTTGTGAGCACCGGATACATTCTGGTAAGTGCAAGATCATTTTTGGTAAGCGCTGAATACTTGACCTTGTCCTTTTTAGAGGCTCCATAGAGATTTGGGAACGCGACCTTTAACATGCTGACAGTTACTCCAAGGGCTTGGGCAATATGGTTGATATTAACCTTGTGATATTCATTTTAGGCCTTTCCTGATACAGCATGTACTAAGCAGTGGTGAACATGTGCAAAATTAAGGGGATTTCTTTGAATGGCGTTAAAAATAGAATCTAGAGGTCGTGGTCTTAAAAATAGACAAAACAAATGTGAAGGTTGACATTAGTCCATCTCAAAAACCAGTAGACAAGTAAAAATAAACTTATTCTATGAGACAGCCAGACTTAAAGCAAGAGTAGTCACGTTATCTGGGGGATTACTACCATAATCAAACAATCTTTGAAAAAGTGCTCCGAGGTACTTTCAATTTTTGTTAATTCTAGCGCCCCCCTTTAGACAAAAGCAGTAGTGTTTTTACCACGCCAGCTGTTGTTCCTGGGTGAGCGTATACCCATGACAAAGGCATTAAGAAAAACTATATACAAATAGCATTCTTTGCACTGATGGTCTCGTTTGCTGTTACATGTAATTTATGATCATCAGAGGAAAGATGAGACTGTTTCAGAAATATTTAAAAGTTCCTTGTAGCACCTTTAACCAAGCAAAAAATAAACTCATCAGAAAGGAGTGAAATTATTTTGAAGGACAATGTGGCTGATCTGAAGTAGAAAAAAAATGACTGAAGACATCCAGAGAGAAAAACTAACTGTATAACTGTGTGTGTGTGTCTGTCTGTCTGTCTGTCTGTCTGTCTTTTTGTCTGTCTGTCTGTCTGTCTGTCTGTCTGTCTGTCTGTCTGTGTGTGTGTGTGTGTCAGTGTGAGTACAGGGTCACCTTAAATGCACCATTTAGGAGGGAAGAGAGCGCGGGCGCTTCCTGCAGATTCAATATGTACAATCAAACCTCGCAGGCTGAAAAAAAAATTGAATAAAAACTGAGCAAAAAAACATATCAGCTGCTCCGACTGTCACATATTCACATATAGATACACTATTAACAGACACACACATGTGCTTTTACTGCTGACCTGAAACCAGCGTCACACACATGTGCTTTTACTGCTGACCCGGAGCCAGCGTCTTGCCCCGGAAGGGAAGAAAATGTTGTCAATCGGTCTAAAAGTTCAACAAACCGTTTGACTAATAATTCTTAAATCTGTCGAGTTTTCTTCTAGTAACACCAGAGGAGTTCAGTCAGTGGCTGTGTTCGGAAAAGCCCTACTAACGTCCTACTCATACTAAAAGCCCTACTAACGTCCTACTCATACTAAAAGCCCTACTAACGTCCTACTCATACTAAAAGCCCTACTAACGTCCTACTCATACTAAAAGCCCTACTAACGTCCTACTCATACTAAAAGCCCTACTAACGTCCTACTCATACTAAAAGCCCTACTAACGTCCTACTCATACTAAAGCCCTACTAACGTCCTACTCATACTAACGTCCTACTCATACTAAAAGCCCTATTAACGTCCTCCCTCCTACATACTCAACATGTATATACTACATACTGTTTACTTAACCATCCATTGTGTATGCGAGGTTCTTTGGACCGTTTAGACTGAAGTATACAGAAGCAATAAAGAATTAGAAAAAAAAAATTCTGTGTCGTTTGAAAAGACGCAATGCATTGTGGGGCGGTTGAGTAGGAAAAGTAACCTGTTGATCCATACACAAAATCTTTTCCGCGAGTAAGTACTCATCCGGGCATTTCTCACCTACACAAACTCGCATACACAACCACAACATACTCAAATTGTCAAAATTAGTATGAGTAGGACGTTAGTAGGGCTTTTAGAATGAGTAGGACGTTAGCAGGGCTTTTAGTATGAGTAGGACGTTAGTATAGTATGAGTAGGACGTTAGTTGGGCTTTTAGTATGAGTAGGACGTTAGTAGGGCTTTTAGTATGAGTAGGACAATAGTAGGGCTTTTTCAGACACAGCCAATGTAACTCAACTTTGACAGAGGACTAAAAAACCTTTCGTTAAAACACAAAAATCTTCAATGACTCTTTCGTTCGTCAGGTTGTAGCTGGTTTGGGCTCGAAGAATACCTGACAACAACAACAACAATTAATCTCAACAACTACTAGACGTTTTGGCCTTAAAATAAAAAGCTATTCACCCTTCATATTGTTTCTTTTTTTGGGTTTAGACAAAGATTCGTTCATTGGATATTTTTTTTTTAGTTTAAATTATAATTTTATAATTTCCTTTGTTCCCTAAAAGACGTCAAAATGTCTCATCTTCTAACGACATTCTTCACGTATATTCTTTGAGATTCGATTGTAGGGAATCCGTTTCACGATAAGTTGGTTGACTTGATTTGAGGAGTTAAGCGCTGGTGTGTTCCAGAAAATTCTCTGACAGCTCCATCGGAAAACATTCTTGACTGTGTGAGTAACTCCGATGATTTCCAAGTCTTCTTCTAGATAAAAAGATCCAAGAATTGATTTCCAACCGACTCCAGGACAAGTTTCTGTGTTTGGTTAGCTGAATGTAGATCCCAATGTTCTAATAGTGCCTTGATATCCACATTTAAGGAAAATAATTCTGCCCAAAAATCTTAAAAATATTTTGTCGATTAATCCTCCTCCTGTGTGTGTCTTGAATACAACTCAAGATCTTTTGTTTAAACTTCTGCAGAACCTCAGAAAAATCCATCAAAAAGGAGAAAAAAAACTTCACAAAAACAGCGTCAACTTACTATTGGTTAGATTTTGGACCGTAGCAGCAATTTTTGTCTGTGTGTAAAAATGTGTGAATGTGGTAGGAAATGTAAAGCGCTTTGGGGCTGAGAAAATCGGCTAAAAAAAAAAGCGCTATACAAGTCAAGTCCATTTACCATTTCCTTACGATTTGGTCGCCGCGAGATTTTAAAATCCCTTCCAAGAAAGCAGCTGTGTGTCCCATCGTTAGGCTGAGACTTGAGACTCCTTGACCATTTTTGACAAGAGCCGTTCGAGATGTTCTAAGTGTTCTAAGTTTTCAGAGAACGTTAGCCAAGGAACTACACAGTCTTCGGGCTTGAAAATATGTCTCAGAGTTCGCGTCCATTCAAGAGAGTAACTTTTGGGTTCGACATTAGGGTGGTTGAGAATTGGGGACATTGCATTGGCCAGTTTTGTTATTGATTGATAATTTTTTACCCCCATCCCCTATACAAATTACGCCCCCTTGGATCCATTACTAGTGAATGTTTATACCACAGTCTGTGTGAATACTCTATTCTGATTGGCTGGAGAACATTCCATAGGTGTGGATTAACCCCTGATGTATGGACACCTAGATGGAACTGTTTACATTCTGTCCACTTTATGTGTTTCATGTATTCTAATCTTGCCCCTGTAAAGCACTTTGAATGGCCTCGTGTCTGAATTGTGCTATATAAATAAACTTGCCTTGCCTTGCCTTTAATGCGTCGCCGCTGATTAAACGGTGTTGATAAGGGACACAACTTCAATGTTCCTATGAATCGGCCACTCAGCTTGCTTGATACTCCGGTCACAGTGAGATGACCCATAGCACCTTTTCTTAAGGTGTTTTGAATTCAAGCCTCAACACAACCAGTGTGTTTCTGACTCCCCAGGTGTGTGTACATACTGTTGTGTTTAGCGTCCATTGCTGTCTTGTATTGCCGTGTGTTTGTAGCCACTACCTCCTTTGCTGTGAACTAATTTGCCCTCTTGGGACACAAAGAAAAAACCTTGAACCTTGAACTATGTCCTCGACTTCCTTTCCTAAAAGTTTTTTTTCTCGAAGATTTTGCGACGATGCTGATGATGATGAATCCTTTTGTAAACCATTGATTTTTACAGTGGGATGTTCGTTTAAAATCCCACGAGCGTGCGTGCGGTCACAAAATGCACCCCAGAGTAGTTCTAAATATGCCAGTCTTTCTGCCCAAAACACAGACCCAATATGGACTCTTGAGGGGTTAATAGAAGAGTGATCGAGAGGGCTAAAATGCCTTGGGTTATAAATCCAACCAACACAAACAAGTTGACGGCCAGATCGGGACTGAATGTCCGTTTGAAAATATTTTCCATGGATTCCATTATATGAAAAAATATGAAACTTTCCAGGACAATATATCCATTCGGGGGGGGGGGGGGGGGGCGCTCCGGTGGTGTAGTGGTGTAGAGCGTGTACCATTCAAACTCAGTCCTTGTTGCAAACGGATTCCCGGGTTTGATTTTGGGCCAGGGGTTGTTCACTGCATTTCCTTACACCCCTCTCTCTCTCCCTCCCTCACTCCATTTCCACTCTGTATATATTTAATTGTCCAATAATGGAGAGAACGCCTTCAAAATGATCTTTAAAAAAAAATAAAAATTCCACTCAGAAGGTAGAAAATCCAGGCTGAATTGGATGGTGGAAGGATGCGTCTTCATATCTTAAATTTCCTGTAATTCTTGTGTCCAAATATGGTCGCGGGAAGAGGCGGGATTTAGGCTGATGCTGGCAAATGATTGGACCAGAGAAAACGGTGTCATA
>CM049407.1:1605000-1610000 GCA_026929865.2 Hyperoplus lanceolatus
ACTCAAAGACGCTTTACAGGGTTCCAGGTTCCATTCATTCACACACAGTCATACTGGTGGTGGTAAACTACCATAGTAGCCACAGCTGCCCTGGGGCAGACTGACGGAAGCGTGGCTGCCATTCAGCGCCTACTGCCCCTCCGACCACCACCTCAAACATACATCAGTCATACACATTCACACGAGGCAAGGTGGGTGAAGTGTCTTGCCCAAGGACACAACAACCATGACACAGGTGGCCGGGCGGGGATCGAACCGCCAACCCTTGGATCATTGGGCAACCCGCTCTACCACCTGAGCCACGGTCGCCCCCATAATGACAGGTTAAAAGGGATCAGCAGATCAGAAATGTATTTAAACCATGTAGTGCTTTATAAAGTAGACTGATTCAGACAGAAGCCTTGACTGACATCCAGAATAACTCCATAAGAAAATGTGTTTGTTAGTTTTTCGCACCTGAACCTCCTGGTGGGACTGGGGGAGGAGTTAGGTGTGATGCCACTGTCTGAGGACTGGAACCACTGAGGGAGGAAAGAATAACACAGTCTGAAGTCTCTGAAAGGATTCATCTTAAAATCTCTCATCAAAATCTGGGTCCAATTGAATAGTTTGATCGACTGTCAGTTTTTAACGGTTTGATTTTAACTGTTTTAAAAGTTTAATCATATCAACATTCTGATCTGAATTCAGTACAAATTTTGACTGATTAGTTTTTATCTCGGTTCAAATTAATAACTTGGTCTAGAGATGGACAGATTTCAGTTAATTAAATCATTAAAATCACTATAAAAATTGTATTTGGAGCTCTGTGGGTCCTCGCCACCGATCAATTGTGTGTTTGTGTTCTTTAAAATCTAGTATTTAAAAAAAAATTAAGATTGAGCTTTAAGAATCTAGATCAATTTGAACAATCTCTTTTGGATTAAGGTCTTAATGTCCACACGTACACAGATACCGATTGTTTTGCAGAAAAATTCTTGTACACACAACAGAGCTTTAGTGTGAATGTCGATAGTTAGCCTGCTGCTATCGGTGTACGAATGTGTGTGTGAATGGTAACGTGGGAAAGGAAAACAGGTCTCCCTTGCAAAAGAGTCTTCGGTCTCAATGGGATTAACCTGTATAAATAAAGGTTAAAAAAAAAAGTATATCTCTCTGTACACACAACAATGGAAAAAAAAACGATTGAACAGTGAACACACTATGAAACAGTGTGAGCTCAGTGCGTCCTCACCTGCCTCTTGTGATCCAGTCTGTCTCCGGTCAGAGAGAAAGGAGAGAGAGGGACGAGCTGGAGGAAGAGGAGGAGAGAGAGGAACGAGGGATGAAAGTTATTATTTAAGTCTCAGATTTCCTACTTGTGTTTCTCTTATAATTTTACTTATATTGCACCAAGACTAGAGAATGTCCCTGCCAGCGACTGCTCTGTAAGTGTTAATGTGCATATGACGATAAATAATCTTGAATCCTGAAAGTTAGCGGGAGTCGGATGAGAGCCTGGAGACTCAATTATAAACATGGGCCAGTATCCAGTTTCAAGGTAGACCATGGTGTGAAAAAGTCAAGGTTTGGAAATCTCTGTTATTTTCTGTCATAAACCACATACAACATTTAGAAGAACATTGAACTCGATTTTACATTTAATAACAAAAACGCTGAACCGATTTGAACACAAAGAACAATGAAAGCAACGTGAATAAATCAATAACCAAAGATATAAGATTTCTCTGTAACACAATAATTCTGATGAAAAATGAAAAATATTGGACTGTGCTGTAAACCAAAATCAATTTGGAAAACAAATAAACGCTTAAAGCTGCAGTGTGTAGAATTTTGGGTTTTATTTCTTAGCAGATTTTGTAGAAAGTAATTATAATATCCATAAGTACATTTCATTTAGTGCATAATAGCTGAAAAAAATGTTTTGAATTATTTTTTTCCCTTAGAAAGGATCTCATATATGTCCATATTTTGGCATATTTTGGACCAAGGCCTAGTGCCGCCATCTTGAAAGTGTCATAGTTGGAATGTCATCAGGTGCATTGTTTAAAATTTAGAATTGTTCTTGTCCTTGAAGGCCACTGTAGCTTCTGTTATTATTCTAAAGGGGTGGGGTTACCCAGGGAGCGTTGCATTCTAGAACTTTGTAGAACTTTCTTGATGATGTCACATTACACACTGCACCTTTAAGAGCTACAGCTTCCTTCACCAAACCTTTTATCCAAAACTTAATACTAAAAAAATAAAAAATAAAAATAAAATAAAAATATGCGGGACGGTGGCTCTGTGTATCCAATTCTCGGATTGATACACATATCCTTACAGCCCTGTAGCCTACTACATCACCCATCACTGACCTGTGATGGACAGCTGGGGTTGATTGACACACTGCTGCGTCTGTACCGAGCTGAAGACACCGGACTGAACACCGTCATCCCGTCACTGAGACGATGAAAACAAACCAACAGAAATAACGTGAGAGAGAAAGAAATAAGTTAAATGTGGTTAATGGTGCTCCGAAGAACTGTCAGGTTGTGTTAATTCTAGCGCCCCCTTTGGACAAAAGCAGTAGTGTTTTTACTACGCAAGCTGTGGTGAGTGTATACCCATGACAAAGGCATTAAGAAAAACCATATAAAAATAGCATTCTTTGCACTAATGGTCTCGTTTGCTGTTACATGTAATTTATGATCATCAGAGGAAAAATGAGACTGTTTCAGAAATATTTAAAAGTTCCTCGTAGCACCTTTAAATAGTAGAGCCCCCTATGCATGACATGGTTAATAGAATGTCTACATACAAATAAATAAATATACATGTTATTGTATTGGGATTATACATGCGGGTGCAGTACCACTGACCTGACACTGGTGATCATGGGGGCGCTGTTTGACCTGCGCAGTGCCCCGCCTCCTGCTCCGCCAGCTGCGCCTGCGCACTGGTCCACTTCCATCCGCTCCATACCTCGGTCCGCAGGCCCGGCGGTGGCGGCGCCAACAGCCGGCCTACGAGCCTCCGAAGGCGGCGTCGGGCTCTACGCAAGCCCGCTGGAAGCCTGACCCCGCAGGCCTCTGGAGCAGCAAACCCAGACCCGCCAAGTCAACGGTCTAAACACCGAATCTGTGGCCCTTTTTTACCGCATGTCCTTCTGACTAAACCCCGTTATGAGCGTGTGGTTGTGGGGTATAGCGTCATTTATAATACAGCTACGCTTCACCTCTCTGTAACCCGTATTAAATGGCTGCCCAAGTACGAGAAAAATACCCTAAAACAGTGGCGATAAAGTTTTCTGAAAGCTTGTAGTCAAAACTCACCCGGTGGTTCAGACTATGCGGAAAAACTTTTCATTCGAGTCCGCGCAGGTGACGTGACTTTTGGGATTAGCTGCTGAGCTAAATTGGTAAAAAACCTCCACAAGAAGAAGATCGGGGAAACCGCTAAGCAGCTGTCCGAAACAAACGCTCCTTTTCCGGCCACAGAGGCTCCAGGAAGGGTCGGTCACATGAGGCCAACGGGTTTGGGTTAAAGATCCGAAAAATAGTCAGAAAATCACAGCGAAAATAACAGTTTGAAAGATTTTTTACAACATAGTCCTTGACCAAATAGAAGCAGTTCGCATACTGTGAAAACAGCGCCCCCGTCTGGTGAGAGGCGGGACCGCAGGCTCAGGACAGAGCGACATGAGGAGGGAGAGAGGCACTGGGCAAAATATTAAAAATATGAATTAAATTAAAAATGTGTATTTAGAGTAAGCTGCAGTTTAGTCAGGTTTTAAGAATTTAAAAAAATATTCAAATAAATTTTAAGTATTTATTTGAAGTTGGCTCCAGTTATACAGTTTCAAAATATTGGAATATAAATTCAATTTAATTTTTTTTATTTTTTAAATATTAAGCTTGAGAGAACATGGGATGAATTATTATTATTATTATTATTATTATTATTATTATTATTATTATTATTATTATTATTATTATTATTATTATTATTATTATTATTCACTCTTGTTTTTTAAGAATGTTTTGTATATCTGGGTTTGTCTCCTGTTGTGGTGCAGATGTTTGTTTGTTTGTTTTGTGGAAAAAAAGATAAAAATAAATATTAATCTTCAGTGTATAGCCGGTACTGTTCAAAGCATATACAGCTCTGGGAAAAAAATTAAGATTCCACTCCAAATGTTCAGTGTCTCTCGTTTTACTATGTATAGGCATATGTTTGAGTAGAATGAACATTTAGGTTTTATTCTACAAACTACTGACAACATTTCTACCAAATTCTCCCCCCAAAAATATTGTCATTAAAGAGCATTTCCATTAAGTAATGTAGAGATGAAGATTGAAGAAAAATCCAGGCTGGTTTCTTCATTTCCCAGAGCTCAAGTATTTCTGTGGGTGTACACAGCAAATTCATTTTAACTTACCAGCGCAAATATATATAAAGAAAAATTATTATGTTATTGTACTGTATTGTAT
Source organism: Hyperoplus lanceolatus (assembly GCA_026929865.2). Taxonomy (NCBI): domain Eukaryota; kingdom Metazoa; phylum Chordata; class Actinopteri; order Uranoscopiformes; family Ammodytidae; genus Hyperoplus; species Hyperoplus lanceolatus. The sequence goes on from CM049407.1 coordinate 1,609,473, forward strand.
TATATTTATTTCAATAGGGGCTTGTTGATCTTTTGCTCTACTTCAACTGGCTTACTACTACTAGGCTACTGCTTAAAGGTGCAGTGTGTGGAATTTGGGGTTTTATTTCCTAGCAGATTTTGTAGAAAGCAATTATAATATCCATAATTACATTTAATTTAGTGCATAATAGCTGATTTTTTTTTTAATTATTATTTTTTCCCTTAGAAAGGGTCTCATATATGCCAAGGCCTAGTGCCGCCATCTTGAAAGTGTCATAGTTGGAATGTCATCAGGTGCATTGTTTAAAATTCAGAATTGTTCTTGTCCTTGAAGGCCACTGTAGCTTCTGTTATTATTCTAAAGGTTTGGGGTTACCCAGGGAGCGTTGCATTCTAGAACTTTGTAGAACTTTCTTGATGATGTCATATTACACACTGCACCTTTAATAACGGTTTACCCTGTAATAAGCATAAGGAAAGAGGTTTAAGCCCTGGGTAAATTGTGCATTTAACCTTTGTGTATGCTGTAGAGATCAATTGAGGTGTG
>CM049407.1:1622500-1625000 GCA_026929865.2 Hyperoplus lanceolatus
ATATTTCACATTACAAAGGGATAATTAAACTTATCTAAATTTGTAGCAAGACGAGCTCCAGTTAAAGGTGCTCCAAGGAACTTTCAGTGTGTGTTCATTCTAGCGCCCCCCTTTGGACAAAAGCGGTAGTGTTTTTTACCACGCCAGCTGTGGTTCCTGGGTGAGCGTATACCCATGACAAAGGCATTCAGAAAAACTATATAAAAATAGCATTCTTTTGCACTGATGGTCTCGTTTGCTGTTACATGTAATTTATGATCATCAGAGGAAAAATTAGACTGTTTCAGAAATATTTAAAAGTTCCTCGTAGCACCTTTAAGTTTACATGCATTTATTTTGAATTTTCCAGTTATATGGTAGCATTGCTGAGAACATATTAATTTCTCTGCACCCAAACTATAACAATCAAACAGTTAATTTAGCCTTTTTGACATATGTTTGCATATTATAATGAGATTAATTAAAAAAAAAAAAAAAAAAAAAAAATTGGATTAAAAAAAAAAAAATTACACTTCAGGTACGGTGAGTACATTTCTTATAATGCAAAGGGAAACATGCACTTGATATAGGCAAGTAGAAACAGCTCTGGAATAAGCTAAGAGGCCAGTCTGGATTTTTCTTCAATCTTCATCTCTACATTACTTAATAGAAATGCTCTTTAATGACAATATTTTTGGGGGGAATTTGGTAGAAATGTTGTCAGTAGTTTGTAGAATAAAAACCAAAATGTTCATTCTACTCAAACATGTGCCTATAAATAGTAAAACGAGAGCCACTGAACATTTGGAGTGGTCCCTTAATTTTGTCCAGAGCTGTACGGTTTATGTGACAATGCACATGAATCATGGCTGCCTTGTTTAAAATATTTTTATTGTTTTTACTCACTGATTTTTTTTTAAATTATGTGAAGTTCTATTCTGACATTTGTGATTTATACACATTTGACTGAAAGGTGTAGTCAGTGATTCTGGAGAACGCTTGTTGTCAAAATCACTCTTTAGTCAAAATCAGTGAATATCTCCTCATGATCCACTACCTGTCTGTACTGTGTGTGCTGGAAAAAAAACCCAGTGTTAATACACAGCCTAGACTCTGTAAACTGGTATGTAAACAAAGGGGGACCACTGTTTGGCCTAGCAACATGCCTGTTTACAGAGTCTAGGCTGTGTATTAAAACTGCATTGTTTTTTCCAGCACACACAGTACAGACAGGTAGTGGATCATGAGGAGATATTCACTGATTTTGACCAAAGAGTGATTTTGACAACAAGCGTTCTCCAGAATCACTGACTGCACCTTTAAACACAAGTAGAAGGATATTTAGATGATTTCAAAATGTGCCTTTTCTTTGGTAACCGCCACTATCCATGTCCTATAGTGCCTTACAAAGAAGTTATATGTTAATACCGATTATTTCCATATTATGTCTCATGGTTCTGTGATAAAAATCTGAATGTCATATTAAAGATGCTTTGAGGAACGTTCAGCTTTTGTTAATTCTAGCGCCCCCCTTTGGACAAAAGCGGTAGTGTTTTTTTTACTACGCCAGCTGTTGTTCCTGGGTGAGCGTATATACCCATGACAAAGGCATTAAGAAAAACTACATAAAAATAGCATTCTTTGCACTGATGGTCTCGTTTGCTGTTACATGTAATCCATGATCATCAGAGGAGAAATGAGACTGTTTCAGAAATATTAAAAAGTTCCTCGCAGCACCTTTAATGGAACTAAATGTACTGTAAAGGGAATCAGTCGAATATTCACATAATATTTTATTATCGTCTTGACAATGATCTAACAAAGTGAAGGGATTGTTTTTTCTATTGTGACTTTATTTTATAATATTTTAAAATGTAAATAAAATTAATTACAAATGTAAAATGTATTTTGTAAATGTTAAACATTAATTATTAAATATATTTTGTCTTGTCAGTTTGACTCTAGTGTCTACTTTATTGACTTTCTTTTATCTATCTGTCTATCTATCTATCTGTCTGTCTGTCTGTCTGTCTGTCTGTCTATCTATCTATCTATCTATCTATCTATCTATCTATCTATCTATCTATCTATCTATCTATCTATCTATCTATCTATCTATCTATCTATCTATCTATCTATCTATCTATCTGTCTCTCTCTCTCTCTATCTATCTATCTATCTATCTATCTATCTATCTATCTATCTATCTATCTATCTATCTATCTATCTATCTATCTATCTATCTATCTATCTATCTATCTATCTATCTATCTATCTATCCAATGTCCACAGCAGTGGTGTCCGAGATGTCTTGGATAAATCCCATGATGTTGAAAAAAAAGTTATTTATCTATAAGAAAAGGTAAATTCGACCAATACTTGCCAGCAGGGAAAATGACAAAACAAAACATGTCATATTAACGCCTCTAAATGTGTATTTGACATGTTTTCGAATGTTTATTTTAGTGTGAACCTATTTACAGTTTTTCTCAGTTGCTTTGGTGCTTTTCTCAGATCAGAA
>CM049407.1:1640000-1642500 GCA_026929865.2 Hyperoplus lanceolatus
GTGTGTGTGTGTGTGTAGGGGAGTGGGGTGGATGTGTGTGAGTGAGTGAGTGAGTGAGTGAGTGAGTGTGTGTGTGTGTGTGTGTGTGTGTGTGTAGGGGAGTGGGGTGGAGTGTGTGAGTGAGTGAGTGTGTGTGTGTGTGTGTGTGTGTGTGTGTGTGTGTGTGTGTGTGTAGGGGAGTGGGGTGGACTGTGTGTGAGTGAGTGAGGGGGGGGGGTGAGGAGTTTGTTTAATTTATTTATTTAAATATTTTCAACTTTCTTAATTTTATTTTTATCTTTTATATTTGTTCAACTTTATTTACTTTTTTTGTTTTCAATTTTTTTTTTTTTAAGATTAGTTATTTTTCTCAGGTAGGAAAACCAGCCGAGATTTTATTTATTTTTTTAAATTTTTTTAGAACAACAGTATTTTCAGATTTAACAACAACTGAATGGTATGATTTTTCTCTATCTGCTATAAGGTGTGATTTTAATTTTTTTGTTATTGTACAATATTCAAAATAGATGTTTAAAGGTGTAGTCAGTGATTCTGGAAAAAGCTTGTTGTCAAAATTACTTTCTGTTTTTAACATTTTAATTTTAAATTTTTCTCTAACTTTATTAACTTTTTTGTTTTTAAAATTGTTATTGTACAATATTGAAAATGTATCTTTTTTCCCCTTTTTTTCTTAAAGGGACACTGTGTAACATATTCAGTAATGTATTAGCTAAAATCAATATCCTCATTCATAAATATGTCTTCATTGGTGTAAAATCACCTCTGCCAATAATCTGAATTATCCTCCTGAGCGGAGAATTACAAATATTAATATTACATTTTGTACATTGAGCAGGCAAGTCTTATGGAGGAATCCATGTTAGTTGGAATGTCATCAGGTGCATTGTTTAGAATGTAGAATCGTTCTTGTCCTTGAAGGCCACTGTAGCTTCTGTTATTATTCTAAAGGGTTGGGGTTACCCAGGGAGCGTTGCATTCTAGAACTTTGTAGAACTTTCTTGATGATGTCATATTACACACTGCACCTTTTAAATATTAGAGTAATTTTTCCTAGGTAGGGAAACCAGCAGCATATTACTCAGTCGGGAACTTTTTAGTTTTAGAACAACAGTATTTTCAGATTTAACCATGACTGATGTAACTTTTTTTTTCTTATCTAATTTTATAGATAATTAGTTTAAACATGTTTTTAAAGACACTAAAAGTAAAAGTCCAAATTGTTTTAATGTATTTTCCTTAAAGGTGCAGTGTGTAACTTTGTGTGTGTCAGAGAAGAGAAACATTTTCTAAGGTTTATTGTCATAACTGAATAAACAAACTTTCCTCACAGGGAAAATGTGATCCCTGGAACACTGTTTGAAGTTAGAAAGCTTCCTGAAAAGTTACTGTTTCACTGTTGTTGTTTACAGCAGCAGGGCCCACAGTTTGGTTTACAAACATATTCTAGTCTTAACGTTTGGTTCCAGGTTCCTCAAAATAATCTAGATTTATGATGATAGAATTATTCAACACTAAGAATTACATGTAGAGAAAATATGTCTAGTAAACTAACTGCAAGCTCTGTGAACGTAAACAAACCCCCCCCCCTCTGAAACTACACACTACACCTTTAAGACACTAAAACATTTGTAATAATAATTTTTTCCCTAGGTGACTCGGCCGTTGGCATCCTGTAACGCTTGGCTAAACGCGCTGCTGTATTTCCTAACGGGGGATAAGGGCGCCCCCTGCTGTTGGCCTGTAGAACGCAGCGTACGCAGAGACACAGGGGGGTCTCTTTGGTGGCCTCTCAAGCTGCTGAAGAAAGAGGGAGCAGGAGAGGACGACCAAGAAGGAGACGAGAAGGTCCAGAATGAAGAAGTGCACATGGAGAACGAGTCCAAGTCTTCAAGGGTTATCTTCTAGAAATGGATGGACGGACACTTGACATATGAATTATAAAGCTCTTTTTCCCTGGTTTTTCACAGACCCAAAGCGCTTTACATCATTTTGTGCACATTCACCCATTCACACACACACATTCATACACAGACAGAGACAGAGACAGAGACAGAGACAGAGAAAGAGAAAGAGAAAGAGACAGAGACAGAGACAGAGACAGAGACAGAGACAGAGACAGAGAAAGAGAAAGAGACAGAGACAGAGACACACACACACACACACACACACACACACACACACACACACACACACACACACACACACACACACACACACACACACACACACACACACACAGTATGGAGAGTAACTAAATGGTAAATAGACTCCACTTATAAAGCTCTTTTCCCTGGTTTTTCACAGACTCAAAGCGCTTTACATTGTTTTGTGCACATTCACCCATTCACACACACATTCATACACTGATAGCAGCAGCAGCTACCACGCAGGGTGCAAGCTAACTATCAGGAGACATTTAGGGTTCAGTGTCTCTTTGCCCAGGGACACTTGGACATGTGGCGGGGAGACGGGGGATCCAACCACCGACCCTGTAACCCAG
>CM049407.1:1647500-1655000 GCA_026929865.2 Hyperoplus lanceolatus
AGAGAGGTGGATGGTTGGTTTAGTCTATTTCCATTACACCTGAAAAAATGAAATAATAATTATATAAAAGAATTAAAATAGATGTCAACGTCAAAATACATTAAAATAATAATGTGTAAAATAACTCCAGGTCATTCTATGGAAGTCAAACACGTGGTGGAATTATTATTTGTGAAATGGTTTGAATGAAATGCTTGTGATCCTAGTTTTCTTCAGTTGAAGGAGCAGTCTAGATGATCATAAATGACATGTAACAGCAAACGAGACCATCAGTGCAAAGAATGATGTTTCTATATAGTTTTTCTTAATGCCTTTGTCATGGGTATACGCTCACCCAGGAACAACAGCTGGTGTGGTAAAAACTCTACCGCTTTATGTCCAAAGGGGGGCGCTAGAATTAACACACACTGAAAGTTCCTCGGTGCTACTTTAAAGTGTGTGTGTGTGTGTGTGAGAGGGAGAGGGAGAGGGAGAGGGAGAGGGAGAGGGAGAGGGAGAGGGAGAGGGAGAGGGAGAGGGAGAGAGAGGGAGAGGGAGAGGGAGGGAGGGAGAGAGGGAGAGAGAGAGGGAGGGAGAGGGAGAGGGGAGAGGGAGAGAGAGAGGGAGACCTTTTATACAGAAACTGTACATAATAGCTTGTTACCTTAGCACCAACTTTAGCCAGTTCAATGGAGATGTCCAATCCTGAAGCTTTGGCCCCGAGCACAACGACAGACTGACCGGCATACGGCTCTGCAAACCTGTAGGAGTGACTGTGCAGCACCTTCCCTACAGACAGACAGACAGGCAGGCAGGCAGGCAGGGCAGGCAGGCAGGCAGGCAGGCAGAGAGACAGACAGACAGGCAGAGATGCAGACAGAAAGACAGGCAGGCAGACAGACAGGCAGGCAGAGATGCAGACAGAAAGACAGGCAGGCAGGCAGACAGATAGAGAGGCAGACAGACAGGCAGATAGAAAGGGAGGCAGACAGACAGGCAGACAGACAGACAGACAGGCAGACAGACAGACAGACGGACGGACGGGCAGGCAGGCAGACGGACGGACAGACAAACAGACGGACGGACGGACAGACAGACACCACACACAGACAGACAGAAAGACAAACACACACACACACACACACACACACACACACACACACACACACACACACACACACACACACACACACACCAATTACATTTGTGACAACATTACTGAGTAAAAGTTTGATAAAAACACATTCCGTTGCCTGTACCTTTAAAGTGCTCCATGCCCGGTATGTCTGGGATGTAAGGGTCGGAGTAGTGACTTCAGAGTAAAACAAACTCAGATCATCAAAACAAATACAGAAAAAAACTGGAAAACACAGAATCTTACTGACACCAGGTGGCAACATGAGGTACTACACCCATTAATATTAAAAGGAGCTGTAAGCGGAATGGTTCTTTTAGCTAACTTCCTGTCAGTTACTGCAGTTAGCAGTCCCCTCGCTCGTCCCTACGTCACCACATTAATGCACTGCGGTCTTCAAGCAGCGAGTTATCTAGCATCATCTCAGATCCATAAGTGTGATAAAACATGATAAAAACCATCAAAACAGACATTGGGAAGGATTTTTACCTGCTCCGCCATTGTAGGCGCATAAACATTCACCCATCTGTCGCTCTGGCGTGCACCGGCAGTGAGACCATGGAGTGTATATAGTATATATGAGTGAGACGAGTGTCGGTTTGTAGCGTTCTCTCTTGTGATTGGATATTAATTTCGGGATCCCCCGAAAAGTTTATTAGCCCATTACATGCAGAGCAGCTGACTGAGAGATGGGCTTTATGAAACGCGCACATTATGTAAGTGATCACTGTATGAATAAAGAGCGATTTAACACTTATATTAACATAAATAAACAGCTTACTTCACCGTTAACATTTTTCAGATTATTATTATTTTTTTTATAAACTTTATTTTTGGGTTCTTTTTTTTAAAGAACACACATGAAACACCTCTAAAAGGAGGAGCCAAGGCTCTGTAAACCAACTGAGCTAAGGGCGCACTCTGCTTTCTTCTTATGTTTGTCTTATATTTTATTCATTCTAGCTGCTGACATTTTGGCCAGGCCTTGCTCGGAAAAGAGGTCATTTGACCTCAAGCAATTTTGCCTGGTAAAATAAAGGTTAAAAAAAAACAAAAAAAAAACATGAGTGTTTACAGAGCCTAGGCTGTGTATTAACTAATTTTTTTTCCAGTGCATACACAGTACGAACAAGACAGATAGACAGACACACAGACAGACAGACAGACAGGCAGAGAAGACACAAGAAGAGGGAGAAGAAGAAGAAGAAGAAGAAGACAGGCAGACAGGCAGACAGACACACACACAGACAGACACACAGACTAACTCATCTCACCCTGAACAGACAAAGACAGAATCAAAGGTTTCTGTTTCCCGGCAACCTGACTGACTCGATGACGTCACTTCCCATGTCGTCCTTGTCTCCTTGACAACGGGCTTAACGCTCTCAACCGCCGTGTTGAACTGAAAACCATAGAAGAAGAAAGAAAGGTGAAGTAAGCGGTTTATTTATATTAATATAAGTGTTAAATCGCTCTTTATTCATACAGTGATCACTTACATAATGTGCATGTTTCATAAAGCCCATCTCTCAGTCAGCTGCTCTGCATGTAATCAGCAAATAAACTTTTCTATGAACCCTTAACTGATATCCAATCAGAAGAGAGAACGCTACAAACCGGCACTTGTCTCACTCATATATAATACACTCCATGGTCTCACGCCGGTGCCAGAGCGACAGATGGGTGAATGTTTATGCGCCTACAATGGCGGAGCAGGTAAAAATCCTTCCCAATGTCTGTTTTGATGGTTTTTATCATGTTTTATCACGTTCATGGATCTGAGATGATGCTAGATAACTCGCTGCTTGAAGACCACAGTGCATTAAAGGTGCTGTAAGCGGAATGGTTCTTTTAGTTAACTTCACACACACACACACACACACACCCCCTCACCCTGACGTGTGTCTGGATGTCATAGTGGTGACAGTATTTCTGGAGGTATCTCTGGATGTCTTGATGGGGCAGAAAGCTGCTCAGATCGGCATCAAAGGGAAAGTCTGGGAACATCATAAGCTCTTTGGGAAGGTTGGTCCTGAAACACACACAACCACACACACACACACCCACACACACACACACACACACACACACACACACACACACACACACACACACACACACACACACACACACACACACACACACACACACACACACACACACACACACACACACACACACACACACACACACACACACACCTTTTATTGGAGAGGGAGAGGGAGAGGGAGAAGGAGAGGGAGGGAGAGGGAGAGGGAGAGGGAGAGAGAGAGAGGGAGGAGAGAGGGAGAGGGAGAGGGAGAGGGAGAGGGAGAGGGAGAGGGAGAGGGAGAGGGAGAGAGACCCAGATAAAGAGTTAGAGAGGGAGAGGGAGAGAGGGAGAGGGAGAGATATAGATAGAGATAGAGAGAGAGAGAGGGAGAGAGGGAGAGATATAGATAGAGATAGAGAGAGGGAGAGGGAGAGAGAGATAGCGAGAGAGACCCAGATAAAGAGTTAGAGAGAGAGAGAGGGAGAGGGAGAGATATAGAGAGAGAGAGGGGAGAGGGAGAGAGGAGAGATATATAGAGAGAGAGGGCCTTTAAAGTCAAAGTACATAAGTTTTGAATGTACCGGAGGTCCCTGTACATGCTGCTGTGAACAGGTGCGTTGGTGTGCTCCTCGTAGCACCACGTCCCCCCCACCTGTCCAGAGAGCTCGTAGACCACCGGAGCTCTGAAGGTGTTCTGACGGGACAACATGTGTCTGGCCGCACACAGGCCCGCAGCCCCCGCACCTATCACAGCTACCCGCTGAGACATCCTAACACAACTGAGAGACAGACAGAGAGAGAGACAGAGAGAGAGAGACAGAGAGAGAGAGAGAGAGAGAGAGAGAGAGAGAGAGAGAGAGAGAGAGAGAGAGAGAGAGAGAGAGAGAGAGAGAGAGAGAGAGAGAGAGAGAGAGAGAGAGAGAGAGCGTGAGTAAGTGAGTGAGTGAGTGAGTGAGTGAGTGAGTGAGTGAGTGAGTGAGTGAGTGAGTGAGTGAGGGATAGGATGTCTGGCTGCACACAGGCCCGCAGCACCCGCACCTATCACAGCTACCCGCTGAGACATCCTAACACTACTGACAGACTGACAGACAGAGAGACAGACACACACACACACACACACAGAGTGAATGAGTGAGTGAGTGAGTGAGTGAGTGTAACATCCTTCTAGCGCCCCCCTTTGAACAAAAGCGGTAGTGTTTTTACCACGCCAGCTGTTGTTCCTGGGTGAGCGTATATACCCATGACAAAGGCATCAAGAAAAACTATATAAAAATAGCATTCTTTGCACTGATGGTCTGGTTTGCTGTTACATGTTATTCATGATCATCAGGGGAAAAATGAGACTGTTTCAGAAATATTTAAAAGTTCCTCGTAGGAGCTTTAACACAGAAAATGATTTGACAAAAGCCAACAAACGTATTAAAACTAGCCAGGAACACAAGATGTAGTAGGAACTTAAATGGCACACACACACACACACACACACACACACACACACACACACACACACACACACACACACACACACACACACACACACACACACACACACACACACACACACACACACACACACCGGACTTTGACCCACTGACCCTGAAGGCATCTTTCAAACGTTGTTAATGATCATCAGAGTAAAAATGTGACTTTTTCAGAAATGTAAAAAGTTTCTCGTAGAACATATAATACTAATAATATATAATATAATATGATATAATATATATATATATCTCAACCAAACAGGACCCATACAGCGTATTCTCGCCGGTCAATTTGATCGCTACGTTCGGTAATTATGTTATGTTTATGTCTCGTAGTAGCGGTGTTTTTAAACATGGCGGGCATGAGGTTTGAGTTGGTCTGGTTGGTCAGGATAATCCCTCCCCCGGCCGCTGGCGCAGTTCACTTCAAACCCTGCTCAATCCTGGGGTATGAGTTGAACCGGTTTTTACGGCCCGGAGCAGGCTTTCTGGCGGTGTGAAACCAAAACACTGGCTCTAACTCCGAAATAGCCCAGAACTAGCACCGATTTTGCGGCGGTGTGAAAGGCCTAAAAGTGCTTTACAATGTGCATAGCAAATAAAACAATAGCAAAATACTAGTAAATACGTTTATAACAATAAAATGAATAAAAAAAATACTACAGATAAAATTAGCAACATGTATGTGAAAGACAGAAGTTACCCAAAAACTCGCGTGTTGGTTAAAGGCGAATGCAAAAAAGTCAGTCTTAAACTGGTCAACTTTACAGGGTTCCAGCTTCCATTCATTCAGTCCCTGCGCTCCAACCCCCACACTTCCCTACTATTTAGTACGCCAGAAAAAGATTTAGGATGTCCGAATACATGCACGTCAATTGTACTATGCTGAAAATACATAAATGCTCCACTAACTCCAATAGCATTTTGGAGTATTCGTCTTTATTCTTATCATTTCTCAACATAATAATTAAAAAAAAACTTCCTTATCTGATATTGTTTCTCTCCCGTGACCTTAAAACCCTTCTGTACTTCAGTATGTAGTGCAGTAAAAAGACTAAAACCCTTCTGTACTTCAGTATGTAGTGTAGTAAAAAGAAAAAGTATGAGATTTCTAGAACTCTTGAGTATGTTACCGTAGTCGCCGTTGCTTGTTATCCGTCTTGCCGTTCCGTGTGTGTGTGTCTTGCAGGAATCCCTGAGAAATTGCTGAAACTTAAGATCGGTTACGTACAGATTCGACGGGGACACCAATCACTCCATAACACCACTACATTGCGACAGAACATCCGAAGTGTTCTGTGGAAAAACGTTCTGTTCTAGAACCCTGAGAACAGAAGAAGAAGAAGAAGAAGAAGTCTTCTCATAGGTTCAGTTTAATATTCTACCGCAAGACAACTTCCGACCAGGATCCTTTCAGAATAAAAGACCGACGGCTTTCCTTGCAAAGTTAAAAATCGGAAAAAATAAAACTGAAGATGTTGCTAAATGTTAAAGTTAAAGCTGCAGTGTGTAGAATTTTGGGTTTTATTTCCTAGCAGATTTTGTAGAAAGTAATTATAATATCCATAAGTACATTTAATTTAGTGCATAATAGCTGAACAAAATGTTTTTAATTATTATTTTTTCCCTTAGAAAGGGTCTCATATATGTCCATATTTCTGCATATTTTGGACCAAGGCCTAGTGCCGCCATCTTGAAAGTGTCATAGTTGGAATGTCATCAGGTAGTGATGTTACGTCTGACACGGAAGCCCCGAAGCCTGTGTCGAGCAACGGGGGGCGTGTCCACATGAAGCCTGTCTCGAGGCCTGTATCGTTTGTCACAGCACCTCGTGACTAAACACAAACGAGGCCCCGTTTGACAAACGGGGCTTCGTTTGTGTTTAGTCACGTGACTGCCTCGTGAAGTGATCCGATTCGTTTAAAAAGCTGCGGGAAATAGAGGAAATGTTCTGCGGATTAGCTGCGGATCAGGTAAGTGGTAAGTTTGGTGATTGTTATAGAACTCTCTAGTGAGACTATGGAACCACCAAGTAAGAGAAGGACCACTCATCCAACAACGTATATAAACACCACTCATCCAACACTCTATATATGTACTATGTTATAATATACTATTATTATATTATATGTGTCAATATATCACAAATGACCAATTTATATTTTTATATACAATCATTATTACTCTATCAAGATACCAGGATCAGGATAGATTAGGTTTTTCATCTGGCTTTAAAATACCTCTAATGGAGATTTTTACACACTGGAAAAATAACAGAGAGCCACTACTGTAACATACCAGCAGATGTCAGTATTCCTAAATGAGCTGTTAAATGGGGCTTTGTCGATCAGGCCTTTTGGTGAAGCATTTGGCCCGAAAGATTCGATCAATTCACGGGGCCTCATCTCACCATCACTATCATCAGGTGCATTGTTTAAAATTTAGAATTGTTCTTGTCCTTGAAGGCCACTGTAGCTTCTGTTACTATTCTAAAGGGGTGGGGTTACCCAGGGAGCGTTGCATTCTAGAACTTTCTTGATGATGTCACATTACACAGTGCCCCTTTAAGATGTTGCAAAATGTATTAAGTTAAAGCATTTATAGTAGCATCCAACCTGTCCTAACACTTAGATTAAAAGTGTCAAAAAAATACTTAAATTGTCTCTTAGAGCAGGCATTAGTATAGCGTAATGTGGGACTTTTATTTTTTACTTTTTATTTTATTTAAAGCCTATCTATTCGTCTTATCATATGAAGATGGCAACCTCTTTTCTTAACACTGGATGGGTTTATTTTTAAAGATATATTTTTTGGCATTTTTATGCTTTATTGATAGTGTAGAGAGAGCTGAAATGGGGCAGAGAGGGGAGTGA
>CM049407.1:1692500-1712500 GCA_026929865.2 Hyperoplus lanceolatus
TGTTAACGCCTCAGGTCAAACTGTCACGACTGCACAGTAGACAGTCATGTAGGCTATTCAAGAAGAGAATAAATACGCCATAAAGGCTTTAAGAGAATGTATCACTTTGCTTATTCTTCACCACGCCAACGACAAGGAGTCACCGCTCCATCTCAGCTTTACAATGTACGCTGTTATGTTCACCGCGCTGTTTATTAGGCTAATATAATGTCCCTTCATCTGACACGTAGCGGATGGTTTTATACACATTGATCGCTCAAGTAATCCAAGGCAGAGCTTTTTGTATCGGGCAGAGAGCGTTATTTTAAGTGTGTCTTACTGTCTTTATAAAGCGTATTGTTAAAGTTTCCTTACCACCGGACCGCGAGTCCCGCTGTGTGTTGTTTTGCGTTCGTCCCCACTGCCGTGCTTCAAGGAGGCATTTAACAGCTGTTGAACGAGAGTAAACAGCGGGCCTTTGGAAGCGAATAAGAAATCCTTTTTCCTGTCTGTATGCTGCTCTCGCCTTTTTATGTATCTCCCTCTTTCACTTTCCCACACCTAGGCTTACACACACATTAATTCATATAGCCTACATTGTATGTTCAAATCCAAGTGATGGGCAATTCTGGTGCCGAGTAAGGCAGCGGACGTTTAAACGTTCAACCGTCAGGATCGCTGTCTGCGCTCTTGCTTGTGCACGAGTCATTTGATGAAATGGAAACTTTAGTATTGTTGCCTTTTCATGTGTAATACAACCACACTTTAGAGCGCTTCTGCCTCGACGTCATGTTTGCTGCGTTCTGAACCAAAACAAAGCAGCACGTGTCTGAAGTCATGACGCATTTGCTACGAGCGGAACCGATAAGCGGCATCGTTAAGCAGGCATGTTAACGATTCCAAGGAATTGGTTGACTCGGAACCGGGTCTGAACAAGAACCGGTTCTTGATTCCCATCCCTACTCATAACACAATAACTTGAAAATAAAGAAATCAAGCAAAGCAACAGTCACTGAGGCACCAGTTTAGTCTTTTTTTGTGTTATTTTTGTGTTATTTTGGTATTTTATGTTTAATTTGATTGACATGTCTTGACATGATCAAAATACATTTGATCATTCCATTCCTACTTCTTTGCATATCAACGGAGTACATGTTATATGCTTTTTATTTTTTGTGAAATAATTTGACCATCGTTTTATTTAAATTTTTTAAATGTTTTAAATGTTTATTTTCAGCATTATTTTGTTATATTTTTCCTATTTTTTTAATTTATTTTTTTGTAGTTTTTATGTATTTGATGGATATGTCTTTGATTTTAATATGTTTTATCCATGCCTTACAGGTGGACAGCTGTGCAGGAGAGCAGCGTTTCAGCCCGGAGCCTCGTCGGGCCCTAGGTGGCGCTATAGAGCAGCTCGGGTTACAGCTGCTGGGGGAACTCCTGGTCAGTCCCCAGCAGCCCAATGTCGTCCTCTCGCCCCTCAGTCTGGCCTTCGCCCTCGCTCACCTCACCCTGGGTTGGTCACAGTTCAATTATTATTATTATTATTATTATTATTATTATTATTATTATTATTATTATTATCATCATCATCATCATCATCATCATCATCATCATCATCATCATCATCATCATTATTATTATTATTATTACACTCAACAAAAATATAAACGCAACACTTTTGTTTTTGCTCCCATTTTTCATGAGATGGACTTAAAGATCTAAAATTAATTCCAGATACACAATTGTACCATTTCTCTCAAACATTGTTCACAAATCTGTCTAAATGTGTGATAGTGAGCACTTCTGCTTTGCTGAGATAATCCATCCCTCACAGGTGTGCCACATCAAGATGCTGATCTGACATCATGATTAGTGCACAGGTGTGCCTTAGACTGTCCACAATAAAAGGCCACTCTGAAATGTGCATTTTTTTGCTTTATTGGGGGTCTGGGGACTCAGAACCAGTCAGTATCTGGTGTGACCACCATTTGCCTCATGCAGTGCAACACATCTTCTTCGCATAGAGTTTATCAGATTGTCAATTGTGGCCTGTGGAATGTTGGTCCACTCCTCTTCAATGGCTGTGGAAGTTGCTGGAGCGGCTTATGGTGGAGAAATGAACATTCAATGCATGAGCAACAGATCTGGTTGACATTCCTGCTGTCAGCATGCCAATTGACGCTCCCTCAATGCTTGTGGCATCTGTGGCATTTTGCTGTGAGACAAAACTGCACATTTCAGGGTGGCCTTTTATTGTGGACAGTCTAAGGCACACCTGTGCACTAATCATGATGTCAGATCAGCATCTTGATGTGGCACACCTGTGAGGTGGGATGGATTATCTCAGCAAAGCAGAAGTGCTCACTATCACACATTTGGACAGATTTGTGAACAATGTTTGAGAGAAATGGTACAATTGTGTATCTGGAATGAATTTTAGATCTTGAAGTCCATCTCATGAAAAATGGGAGCAAAAACAAAAGTGTTGCGTTTATATTTTTGTTGAGTGTATTCTTATTATTATTATTATTATTATTATTATTATTATTATTATTATTATTATTATTATTGTTATTATTATTATTATTATTATTATTGTTATTATTATTATAATTATTATTATAATTATTATTGTTATTATTATTATTATTATTATTATCATCATCATCATCATCATCATCATCATCATCATCATCATCATCATCATCATCATTATTATTATTATTATTATTATTATTATTATTATTATTGTTATTATTATTATTATTATTATTATTATTATTATTATTATTATTATTATTATTTTAAATGTTTCTATGCTGTATTGTTGGATAAAAAAGATAGAATGTAGAATTGTTCTTGTCCTTGAAGGCCACTGTAGCTTCTGTTATTATTCTAAAGGGGTGGGGTTACCCAGGGAGCGTTGCATTCTAGAACTTTCTTGATGATGTCATATTACACAGTGTCCCTTTAATGCCTTTGTCATGGGTATACGCTCACCCAGGAACAACAGCTGGCGTGGTAAAAACTCTACTGCTTTTGTCCAAAGGGACCACTAAACATCCTTAACACAAACTGAAAGTTCCTCGGAGCACCTTTAAAGAAAATTGGGTAACACTTTATAATAACTATCCGTTGTAACTCGTTAATAGATCATTAGTAAACTCTTAATTAATGATTATTAATGATTTGTTAAGTGTTTGTTAGCAGTTTGTTAAGGATTTATAACAATGGTAGATAGTTTAATAATTATTAATAGCTTAATAATTGAATCAGTTCATCTGGGAGGTAATCCGAGATTAACTGATCACGTCACGTTCAAGTCCATGGCATGCACAGTGTGTATTGAGTTTATTTAAAAATATTTGAAAATGGGGCTGCCCTCAGTTGCCCATGCACTGTGTATAGCCTATTTCAGCCTCGTCCCAGATGAACTGATTCAATGATTAAGATATTAACTATCTAACATTGTTATAAATCCTTAACAAACTGCTAACAAACACTTAACAAATCATTAATAATCATTAATTAAGAGTTTACTAATGATCTATTAACGAGTTACAACGGATAGTTATTATAAAGTGTTACCGAAAATTGTAATAAAAAACTGCATTAACTGCGCATTAACTAACCCTTAATTGCATTAACTTAGCATTATCTAACAGCAAATGGATGTACCCTTATTGTGGAGTGTTACCATAAAGCCAATTTGTTCTGATTTCATTTCTATTTTTCTTCTCTCAGGAGCTCGTAATGAGACAGAGAAGTTGCTGCTGAAGAGTCTTCATGCGGAGAACCTGCCGTGTTACCATCACATCCTGGGCGGGCTCCTACCGCACTTCAAAAACACTTCACTGGAGGTCGCTACACGCATGTACCTGAGACCAGGTGGGTGGCACAGAGAGTTGAGATACTGACGGTATTTCAGTCTTTTTCTATTCATTCGCTTTTCAAATGTGTATGTTAATCTTGCCCCTGTAAAGCACTTTGAGTGGCCTTGTGTCTGAATTGTGCTATAGAAATAAACTTGTCTTGCCTTGCCTCGCCTCGCCTCGCCTCGCCTTCCGACGTTTTAGTGTGGAATAGAATATAGAATAGAAGGGAGCGCCCTTAGCTCAGTTGGTAGGGCGTCCACCCCCCATGGGCCTCGGCCAGCAGCAGACCCGGGTTCGATTCCAGCCCGCGGTCGTTCTCTGCATGTCACTCCCCTCTCTGCCCCATTTCACCTCTGTCTCTGCACTATCAATAAAGCAGAAAAATGCCCAAAAAATAAATATCTTTAGAATATACTTTAACTAAACTAAACTAAACAACGAAATTTTCTCACGCAGCCTCTAACAACACAACAATGCTCACAAACACTCACAATAGATAGTATAAATACCTAATACAATACAGTATAAGAGTCTCAATGTGCAATGTTCATGTTCATCTTTTCCATTCCTCTCTCTTCTTTCCTCACAGGATTTGAAGTGAAGACGTCTTTCGTTGAAGACTCCCTGGCCAGGTACCAGCTGCGTTCAGATAATATACTGTTATGTATATATATAACATCTATAATGTACAATCGAAATAAACAAGTCTGGAAAAAATATTAAGAGACCACTCCAAATATTCAGTGTCTCTCGTTTTACTCTTTATAGACATATGTTTGAGTAGAATGAACATTTTGGTTTTACTCTACAAACTACTGACAACATTTCTACCAAATTCACCCTCCAAAAATATTGTCATTAAAGAGCATTTCCATTAAGTAACGTAGAGATGAAGATTAAAGAAAAATCCAGACTGGTCCCTTAGTTTTTTCCAGAGCTGTTTATATTATACACTTGAGATATTGCGTTCATGAGACATGAGGTCCCAGTAACCTTAACCTTTGACCTTTGACCTCCAAAATCTACTCAGTTCATCTTTGAGTCAGAGTGGACATTAGTGCAAAGCTTGAAGAAGATCCCTCGAAGCGTTTTGGAGATATTGCGTTCACAAGAACACCCAATCAGACATTCACACGTGTGTACGGATAAATGGACAACCCGAAAACAGTATCGATGTTCCCAGTTGGGTGATACAGGACAGGAGAGTGTTAGTAGTTAAACTAGTGGTGGCTGCTATTACATCTACGGTGCCCACCATCTCTACCATTGTGTCCTTGAGCAAGACACTTAACCCCAAACTGCTCCAGGGGCGCTGTACTATGTCTGACCCTGTGCTCTGACCCCCTCTGGAGTTTGTCTGTCTGTCCGTCTGTCTGTCTGTCTGTACTATGGCTGACCCTGTGTGAGGACCCCCTCTGGAGTGAGGGAACTTGAGAGGGGAGATGAGAAAAGAATATGTGAATATGTGAATATGTGTGTGTGTGTGTGTGTGTGTGTGTGAATATGTGTGTGTGTGTGTGTGTGTGTGTGTGTGTGTGTGTGTGTGTGAATATGTGTGTTTGTGTGTGTCTGAATATGTGTGTGTGTGTGAATATGTGTGTTTGTGTGTGTGTGTGTGTGTGTTTGTCTGTCTGTATATGTGTGTGTGTCTGTACGTGTGTGTCTGAATATGTGTGTGTGTGTGTGTGTCTGAATATGTGTGTGTGTTTGTCTGTCTGTATATGTGTGTGTGTCTGTACGTGTGTGTCTGAATATGTGTGTGTGTGTGTGTGTGTGTGTCTGAATATGTGTGTGTGTGTGTATCTGTCTGTCTGTTCAATTATAATTGAATCATTCTGTCAACGTGTCTGTGTTCTGTCCAGGTTCCTGCTATGAATATAGAGAGACTCATACACATATATTAACGAGCAAATATCACTTACTTTTAAGCATAAACGTACAGCTAATTAATGTACCCTGATTGTAAAGCCCTTATTCATTGTGTCTGTGTGTGTGTGTGAGTGTGTGTATGTGTGTGGGTGTGAGTGTGTGTTGTGTGTGTGTGTGTGGGTGTGAGTGTGTGTGTGTGTGTGTGTGTGTGTGGGTGTGAGTGTGTGTGTGTCTGAATATGTGTGTGTGTGTGTGTTTGTCTGAATATGTGTGTGTGTGTGTGTTTGTCTGAATATGTGTGTGTGTGTTTGTGTGTGTGTGTGTGTGTCTGAATATGTGTGTATGTGTGTGTCTGAATATGTGTGTGCGTTTGTGTGTGTCTGAATATGTGTGTGTGTGTGTGTGTGTGTGTGTGTGTGTGTCTGAATGTGTGTGTGTGTGTGTGTGTGTGTGTGTGTGTGTGTGTGTGTGTGTGTGTGTGTGTGTGTCTGAATATGTGTGTGTGTGTGTGTGTCTGAATATGTGTGTGTGTGTGTGTGTGTCTGAATATGTGTATGTGTGTGTGTCTGAATATGTGTGTGTGTTTGTGTGTGTGTGTGTATGTGTGTGTCTGTTTAACTATAATTTAATTATTTTATTGTGTCTGTGTGTCTGTGTCCTGTGCAGGTACCAGTCCCGGCCGGTTCCTCTAGTCTCAGTGGAGGAGGTGAACCAATGGGTGGAGAACGCCACCAACGGGCACATCTCTGACTTCCTGGAGAGCATCCCACACGACGTCGTGCTGATGCTCATGAACGCTGTGTTCTTCAAAGGTCAAACATTACACTTTTCATTTTCATTATTCAGGCTTTTCTTTCTTTATTTTTAACCTTTGTTTCTACAGGTAAATCCCATTGAGACCGGAGACTCTTTTTCTTTTTCAAGGGAGACCTGATCCCATTCCCACGTTACCATTCATTCACACACAGATAGCAGGCTAATGCCTCGTTTCCACCGAGTAGAGCGGGTCGGGTCGGAGCGGCTCAGAGCGGGACAGCTCACTTTTAAGAATCTGCGTGGTGTTTCCACCGCCGACCCTACCCTTACTGGTAGGGCGGGGTTTATGACCCTACCCTTACTGGTAGGGCGGGGTTTATGACCCTACCCTTACTGGTATGGCGGGGTTTAGGACCCTACCCTTACTGGTAGGGCGGGGTTTATGACCCTACCCTTACTGGTAGGGCGGGGTTTAGGCCCACCCGGGGGTTTATGACCCTACCCTTACTGGTGGGGCGGGGTTTAGGACCCTACCCTTACTGGTGGGGCGGGGTTTATGACCCTACCCTTACTGGTAGGGCGGGGTTTAGGACCCTACCCCTACTGGTGGGGCGGGGTTTAGGCTGGACTGCGATAGCCGCCACCAGAATATGGGTCAAACTATCGGGCTGTGGAACAACTGTGGTCAAGCCAGCGGCCTCTAGTTTTTGCTTGGTCAAACCAGCCGCTTCTTTATTTATTCGCCCGTGTTGTGAGCGTATTACGCCCGTAAATGCACAGAGACGTGGTAATGTGAATGGGAACAGGTCTCCCTTGAAAAAGAGTCTCCGGTCTGGATGGGATTTACCTGTAGAGATAAAGGTTAAAAAAGAAAAGCAAAACATATAAAGCATTACTGACTTACTAATGCTTCCTTGTTGTCCTCCAGGCGAGTGGCAGACGCGCTTCGATCCGTCTCAGACCTCTAAGGGAAAGTTCTACCTGGACAATGAGAACTCTGTGTCTGTGGACATGATGAAGTCAGCTCAGTATCCACTACGACTGATGCACGATGCGGGGCTGAACGCACAGGTAACATAGGCCTCAAAGCTTTTGTGCAAAAAATGACGGATGTGTTACAGTGGTGTGAAGATGCGTGAAAATTGTCATGAGCAGTCTCCATGGGTCACTTGACAAGAACATGTTCGGGGCATTTAAAATTGTGAATTTGCAAAATTTCTCATAGAAATGTAGCTATTGGGTTTCTTCGTTATTTTTTAATTTTTTGTCTCTGACAGTTTTCTTGTCAAGTGACCCATGGAGACTGGTCATGACAATGTTCACGCGTGTATCATACATTGAAAGATTATAGCGCTCCACTATATGCTTTTATTTTCTATGCTCATTGTGAAGCACTTATTGACCCTGTCTGTGAAAAGCACAAACATATACATTTTACTAACTTACTTACTCACTTCTGTCTCTCTCTCGCCCCGCTCTCTCCCCCCTCTCCCTCCTCTCTCCCCCTCTCCCCCTCTCCCTCTCTCTCTCTCCTCCCCCTCTCCCTCTCTCTCTCTCCTTCTCTCTCTCCCCTCTCCCCCCTCCCTCTCTCTCTCTCTCCCTCTCCCCCCCTCCCTCTCTCTCCTGCCCCCCTCTCTCTCTCTCTCTCTCCCTCTCCCCTCTCCCTCCCCCTCCCTCTCTCTCTCTCTCCCCCCCCCCCCCTCTCCCCCCCCTCCCTCTCTCTCTCTCCTCCCTCCCCCCTCCCCCCCCCCTCTCTCGTACAGGTTGCCAGTTTGGCCTTCAAAGGGAACTCCAGCTTCCTGATCGTTGTCCCGCAGCTGGGCAGATCCAACGTGACCTCGGTGCTTCCCAAACTAAACATCTCAGACCTCTACACACGGCTACCTCAGGAGAAAACCATGCAGGTCAACCTACCCAAGCTGAAGCTACAGTACCGACAGGAGCTGCAAGAGGCCCTAACTGGCATGGGTGAGATGGCAAACGCTTTAAGATACTTTATTGATTATGTTCCATGGTTCAAGAGGTAGTACAAAGTCCGAACTTTGTCCTAAAGCGTCCTGTCTCTTCAACAAATGTAAATCTCACTGTAACAGGGAGGTTGACACAAATGCGGACCGAGGGTGTCTCGCGGTTGACCCCAGAAGGGTAACCGCAGAAATCCCAAAGTGATTGAAAGGGACAGGGGAGACACAACATAAAAGTCCTAGGGTCCTCCTCCCAGTAACCATGAGGTCTCTGGTTCTTCCTCCCAGTAACCATGAGGTCTCTGGTTCCTCCTCCCAGCAACCATGAGGTCTCTGGTTCCTCCTCCCAGTAACCACGAGGTCTCTGGTTGGATCCCTGGCACCGGACAGGAGGGTGTTAGTTGTAAAACTAGTGGTGGCTGCTATTACATCTACGGTGCCCACCATCTCTACCATTGTGTCCTTGAGCAAGACACTTAACCCCAAACTGCTCCAGGGGCGCTGTACTATGGCTGACCCTGTGTGAGGACCCCCTCTGGAGTGTGGGGACTTGAGAGGGGAGATGAATTTCAATGAAACCACTGACTAATAAAGTAACTTAACCTAACATGCATGTTAATTACACTTATTTAGTTCTGTTATATAAGTCTCATCTTTCATACTTTTTCTGCTTTTCTACTCTTAGACTTTAACCTTTTCTTTATATTGCTTTGTGTTGAAGGAGCCCAAGACTAAAGAGTTGCATTGCCAGCGACTGCTCTGCAATTGTTGTTCACATGAAAATAAACAATCTTGAATCTTAAATTAAAGCTGCAGTGTGTATAATTTTGGGTTTTATTTCCTAGCAGATTTTGTAGAAAGTAATTATAATATCCATAAGTACATTTAATTTAGTGCATAATAGCTGAAAAAAAAATGTTTTGAATTATTATTTTTTCCCTTAGAAAGGGTTTCATATATGTCCATATTTCTGCATATCTTGGACCAAGGCCTAGTACCGCCATCTTGAAAGTGTCATAGTTGGAATGTCATCAGGTGCATTGTTTAAAATGTAGAATTGTTCTTGTCCTTGAAGGCCACTGTAGCTTCTGTTATTATTCTAAAGGGGTGGGGTTACCCAGGGAGCGTTGCATTCTAGAACTTTCTAAAACTTTCTTGATGATGTCATATTACACACTGCACCTTTAAATAAAATCAAACAAATAAATTAATAAAAACAGGCCACACAAGCCGAAAACCCGTGTCAGACTGTAGTGCCCAAAGACAATGAACAGTGTGTGTGTACAGAGCAACGCCACAGTTGATGCTCTCACTGCCTTTAGATGTTTAGACAATGAGTCAGCACACACACACACGCACACACACACACACACGCACGCACGCACGCACGCACACACACACACACGCACACAGTCTCTTAGCACTGGAAGCCAGGGGTTAGACCTCAGACCTCACACACTCCAACATGGAACACATTGTGAAGTGGTTGCGTGTCCATCTGTAATTTTCCACCTGAAAACAACCAGCGATGAGACGGATATAAAAGCAAGAAGCAATGTTACGTATGTCTATTTGTCTGTGACTGTTCTACCTAGTCAATAACGTTCCCATCTTTCTCTCCCTCTCTCTCTCCCCCCTCCTCCCCCTCTCTCTCCTTCCCCCTCTCTCTTTCTCCCTCCCCCTCTCCCTATCTCCCTCTCTCTCTTTCTCCCCCTCTCCCTCTCTCTCTCTCTTCCTCCCCCTCTCTCGATCTCCCTCTCTCTCTGTCTCTCCTCTCCCTCTCTCTCTCTCTTCCTCTCCCTCCCCCTCTCTTCCCCTCTCTCCCTCTCTCCCTCCCTCCCTCTCTCTCCCTCCCTTCTCCCCCTCCCCCCTCCCTCTCTCTCCCTCCCTCTCTCTCCCCCCTTCTCCCTCCCTCTCCCTCTTCCCTCTCCCCTCTCTCTCCCTCTCTCTCCCTTCCTCTCCCCCTCCCTCTCTCCCTCAGGCCTGGGCTCGTTGTTTTCCGGCCCTGATCTTTCTGGCATCTCCGGCGGCCCTCTCAAAGTGACTGACGTCCGCCATGCTAGCACCATCGAACTCAGTGAGGAGGGTGTGGAAGCCTCGGCCACCACTGTCGTCACGTCAACTCGATCCATGTCCGCATTCGTACTAAATTCTCCGTTCCTGTTCGCTCTTGTAGATGAGGCCTCTCTAGCCCCCCTATTTATGGGCATAGTAACAAACCCCGCCCCGGACAACCACCCCATGCTTAACGATGGCCCCCATATCAACAATAACAGCACAATGAGCGACCAACCCGGTAGTAATAAGGTGGCTAGCAACGAGTCGTGCAACAGTGAGACGGATAGTAATGTCGAGACGTCGTGTACTGCCCGCGATGGTGACACCGAGCAACTGCACCATGTAAATGAATGAGGGCCAGTTAGAGTTATCACACAGACAGACAGACACAGACAGACACAGACTACAGACAGATGCACACACACACACACACACACACACACACACACACACACACACACACACACACACACACACACACACACACACACACACACACACACACACACACGCGTACACAGGCATAGATATTACCATTATTAATCTGACAGTCACATGTTGTGATGTTAAAAGTTTATGTTTTCCTTTGCAGATTGTTTGTCACATAAAAATAAAATGTTGACACAAAAATTGTATTTGTACGAGAGAGAAAAGAAAGAGAGAGAGACAGAGACAGAGAGAGATAGAGAGATAGAGAGACAGAGAGACAGAGAGAGAGACAGAGAGAGACAGAGAGAGAGAGAGATAGAGAGAGAGAGAGAGAGACAGAGAGAGAGAGAGAGGGAAGAGAGAGAGAGACAGAGAGAGACAGAGAGAGAGAGAGAGAGAGAGAGAGAGAGAGAGAGAGAGAGAGAGAGAGAGAGAGAGGGAGAGAAGGATTGATTTTTTTTTAATATTTCTTTGTAAAACAACGTATCCCCAAAATCAAAAGTCTTTCCCAGACTAGTATAAACCATAAATACAATATGTTAAGTGTTTCATTGTTTAAAGCTGGGGTATGTGTGATTTCTGATTGGTCAAAGTTAACATGAGCTGTACACTTTGACCAATCAGAACAAGGCTTCTTATTGGCTGTTGGGACTGTCCATTCACTTTGGCACGACGTTGTTGGTGTAGAGCGTGTCAGGGAGGGACCATAGGGGAGGGACCAAAGAGAACAAGTGGAGCGGTTGAGGTATTTGGATTCAAATCTCTATCCCAACTGCCATTTTCTCCCCAAATCCTCCACCCCAGCTTTAAGTTTAAATCGTCATTGTTTTAGCCTTGATAATACAGTGTGACAAGAAATAAAATGTGCACACAATAAGGACAAAGCAAAGCAGCCTTGAAATGTTAAATCATACAATAAGGACAGTGTTCTTTCTCTGAGGTTGTAGTCTCGTAATACTGAGGTTTTGGGTTTCAATTTAAAAGTCAATTTTTTTTGTCAAAAGCAGTGAATATGTTCTCATGATCTGCTCACTGTCCGTACTGTGTGTGTGCACTGAAAACACATCTGGTGTTCGTTAGTTTTTTTCCCTCGGATTTCTTTGAGGGAAGCTTTCCCAGACTGTGAGCGGTCAGATAGCTAGCATGCTAGGTATCTGGACCTGCTAGCATTCTAGGTATCTGGACCTGCTAGCATGCTAGGTATCTAGACCTGCTAGCATGCTAGGTATCTGGACCTGCTAGCATGCTAGGTATCTAGACCTACTAGCATGCTAGGTATCTAGACCTGCTAGCATGCTAGGTATCTGGACCTGCTGTCCAACTGAGGTCTATTTAAAAAAATCATTATAAGTGTTTAAAGGGACACTGTGTAACATGTTAAGTAACTTATTAGCTAAAATCAATATCCTCATTCATAAATATGTCCTCATTGGTGTAAAATCACCTCTGCCAATAATCTGAATTATCCTCCTGAGCACAGAATTACAAGTATTAATATTACATTTTGTACATTGAGCAGGCAAGTCTTATGGAGGAATCCATGTTTTTGGAATGTCATCAGGTGCATTGTTTAGAATTTAGAATTGTTCTTGTCCTTGAAGGCCACTGTAGCTTCTGTTATTATTCAAAAGGGGTGGGGTTACCCAGGGAGCGTTGCATTCTAGAACTTTCTTGATGATGTCGTATTACACACTGCACCTTTAAGCATTTAGAAAATAAATAATAAAAAATTAAATCATAATTTTAATCCGTGAAGTATTGTTTTGGTTTGACCAAAGCGTTTTATTTTGACATATAAGTTTATCTCTGAAGTGCTGAATCTAATTTGGTCAATGTGTAAGGTTTGGACACAGTGAGACAAAGTCTGCAACACGTGTGAAAGAGTTCTTAAAAAAAGTTGCTCCTGTCTGTGTTGCGCGCCCCCGCCGATTTTCTTGGTAGCCGCGGGCGCGCGCAGGGCGCAGATCCGGGCACGCGCGGGGCGCAGATCCATAGGGCGTGATCGGGACGAGGAAAGGGAGAGAGAGAGAGAGAGAGAGAGATAGAGGGAGAGAGGGAGAGAGAGAGAGGGAGAGAGGCGAGGAGAGACACACACAAACACGGAGAGTGTGAGCGACGTGGATTGTCCGGGAACACAGGAGAGGTGAGTGCTATCATGGGAAATTTTTGCGCTTTTATGCACAACTTTTGACTTTTGCTTTTTGCTGTGCATGCAATAGTTTAGCTACAATAAAACGGAAATGTATTTAGTGTTGATTAACTGCTGAAGGCTGTCGCAGCTCTGCAAGGGTACAGGCTGCAACTATGGTCGAAAGGGGCCGAAATTACGTTTATATAATCAATCATCAATCAATCTTTATTCCTGACTCCAAAATCTTGCGATATAACAAATTAAGGATATAGGCTCCATGGAAGAAATATATATGTTTAATGTTTTAAAGTTTTGGCGTACCTGCATCTATAGTTTGGCATAAGGGAACCACACACTCACGCACACACGCACGCACACACACACACACACACACACACACACACACACACACGCACGCACGCACGCACGCACACACACACACACACACACACACACACACACACACACACGCTGCCTGATGGGAAACACAGACGGTCTCATCCATAAAAGTTCCAGAGCTGCAGTTTCATTCAGTTTCCTTCATGCCAAAAATCTCTCAGGACTTTCCAAAAGTTCATTTTTGAAAGATTATCCTCAAAGGTCACAGAGCCTGCAGTTAGTTTACTAAACATATTTTCTCTACATGTAATTCTTAGTATTGAATAATTCTATCATCATAAATCAAATTATTCTGAGGAACCTGGAACCAAACGTAAGACTAGAATATGTTTGTAAACCAAACTGTGGGCCCTGCTGCTGTAAACAACAACAGTGAAACAGTAACTTTTCAGGAAGCTTTCTAACTTCAAACAGTGTTCCAGGGATCACATTTTCCTGTGAGGAAAGTTTGTTTATTCACTTGTGAGAATAAACCTTAGAAAATGTTCACTTCTCTGACACACACCAAAAGTTACACACTGCAACTTTAAAAGAATGTAGAATAAAATGCTCTATTACACATATATATGCAGTTTGTTGAATGCATATGCTTAGTTTTTTATTTATTTTCATTATGTGCATATCTGATCTTTTTTTCCATCTAAAATATTTAAATAAAAAAATAAATGTTTACAGCTCTGGAAAAACATTAAGAGACCAGTCTGGATATTTCTTCAATCTTCATCTCTACATTACTTAATAGAAATGCTCTTTAATGACAATATTTTTGGGGGGAATTTGGTAGAAATGTTGTCAGTAGTTTATATTATAAAACCAAAATGTTCATTCTACTCAAACGTATGCCTTTAAATAGTAAAACGAGAGACACTGAACATTTGGAGTGGTCTCTTAATTTTTTCCAGAGCTGTATGTGAACTTGCTTGAACTGTGCTGTGTATAAAGTCTGAACAAGTTTTAGCTGACGCGGCAGACTGTCTGTCTGTCTGTTTGTGTGTGTGTGTGTGTGTGTGTGTGTGTGTGTGTGTGTGTGTGTGTGTGTGTGTGTGTGTGTGTGTGTGTGTGTGTGTGTGTGTGTGTGTGTGTGTCCTGCAGTAACTTGCCTTTGAACCTCTAGAGGAATGTTTATCTCATCATATCATCAAAGATATTTTTTTCTTTCTTTTTTTTTTACCTGAAATGATTCCACAAAAACTGCAGAAGTATTCTTGGCGCCAGAGTCTTAAAGGTGTAGTCAGTGATTCTGGAGAACGCGTGTTGTCAAAATCACTTTTTGTACAAAATCAGTGAATATCTCCTCACGATCCGCTACCTGTCTGTACTGTGTGATGCACTGAAAAAAAGAAGTGTTAATACACAGCCTAGGCTCTGTATACTGGCATTTTAGTGCTGTGGGTCCCCTTTGTTTACATACCAGTTTACAGAGCCTGGGCTGTGTATTACAGTTTTTTTCGATTGCGAAAGCACAGTGGGCAAATCCCGGTAAAGGGTATTTTTACTGGGAGTTTTTTCTCAGCCGAGCTAAGGGTGTAAGGGCAGGGTGTCATATTGTATGGAATGTAAAGCCCACTGAGGCAAATGTCTATTTGTGATTTTGGGCTATACAAATACAACTGATTTGATTTGATTTAACTTTATACATTATACATTTATAACATTTCTATGAAGTGAAGTATTTTTCAGACACTTAAAGGTGAAGTCAGCGATTCTGACTGAATGCTCTGCTACCTATCCGTACTGTGTGGGCGCTGAAAAAAAGATCCTGTGTCAATAGAAAGCCTATAGGCCGAGTATGTAAACGAAGGGGGCTACCATAGCGAGCAACATAACTTTTTACACGCCTACATTATGTATTAACACTGGATTTTTATCAACAAGCGTTCTCCAGAATCACTGACTCCACCTTTATAACACACAACAGGATCCTTTGATTTCAGTGTGTTTGGTCTGACTGTGCTGCTGTTGCGTAAACGGTGTAAACACATCCAGCTGGACTGTGAGTCTTGGCTCGGAGACGATGGAAAAGATGAATCTCTGGACTGGAGGAAGATCGTTTGTTCAGAGGAAAGTCTTTATTCACTGACTGGAAACTAACTGTCACACTTCATGTTCCCACAAAGTTAAATAATCATGAAACTCGGAAGGTGAGTGTGTGTGTGTGTGTGTGTGTGTGTGTGTGTGTGTGTGTGTGTGGATATGCGTGTGTGTGTGTGTGAGTATGTGTGTGTGTGTGTGCGTGTGCGTGCGTGCGTGTGTGTGCGTGCTGTGTGTGTGTGTGTGTGTGTGTGTGTGTGTGTGGGTGTCTGTGTGCATCTGTGTGTGTGTGTGTGTGTGTGTGTGTCTGCGTGTGTGTTGTTTCCATCCCAAGTCACATTGATCGGACGAACGTAAGGTCAGTGGTTAAAGGTTAGAGTATCTGGGAATTTAAACACCCCCAAAATGACCTAAGAGAACATATGTGTGTGTGTGTGTGTGTGTGTGTCTCTCTCTGTGTGTGCGTGTGTGCGTGTGTGTGTGCGTGCGTGTGTGTGTCTCTCTCTGTGTGTGCGTGTGTGCGTGTGTGTGTGCGTGCGTGTGTGTGTCTCTCTCTCTCTCTCTCTCTGTGTGTGTGTGTGTGTGTGTGTGTGTGTGTCTCTCTCTCTCTCTCTCTGTGTGTGTGTGTCTCTCTCTCTCTGTGTGTTTGTGTGTGTGTGTCTCTCTCTGTGTGTGTGTGTGTGTGTGTGTGTGTGTGTCTCTGTGTGTGTGTGTGTGTGTGTGTGTCTCTGTCTGTGCGTGCGTGTGAGTGTGTCTCTCTGTGTGTGCGTGCATGTGTGTGTGCCTCTGTGTGTGTGTGTGTGTGTGTGTGTGTGTGTGTGTGTGCATGTGTGTGTGTCTCTCTCTGTGTGTGTGTGTGTGTGTGTGTGGTCTGTGGTTCAGATAACAGACTTTTGTTTATGTAAGACCGCAGCAACCAGGTCCAGATGTGTAGAAGAACAAAAGAGACTTTGTGCTTCTGTTTGTGTGTGTGTGTGTGTGTGTGTGTGTGTGTGTGGGAGAGAGTGTGTGTTTGTGTGTGTGGGAGAGAGTGTGTGTTTGTGTGTGTGTGTGTGTGTGTGTGTGTGTGTGTGTGAGACTGTGAGACTGTGACCTTTTCCCTCACTTTGTTTCCACTGGTTTGGATGTGATTGTGTGTGTGTGTGTGTGTGTGTGTTTGTGCGTTTGTGTGTGTTTTGCGTGTGTGTGTGCGCGTGCACGTGTGCTTGCGTATGTGTATGTGTATGTGTGCTTGCGTGTGTGTGTATGTGTGTGTGTGTGTGTGTGTGTGTGTGTGTGTGTGTGTGTGTGTGTGTGTGTGTGTGTATGTATGTGTATGTGTGCTTGCGTGTGTGTGTGTGTGTGTGTGTGTGTGTGTGTGCGTGCGTGTGTGTGTGTGTGTGTGTTAAGACCAAAACTAGAACATTGTGTGCAGCTCAAACTTTTCAACTTCGACTCTTCACAGCTTCTGTTTGACTTATTGATGAGAACCAGGGGAGCTTTAAGAGAAATAAAGATGAGGTGATTTTACTTTGCGATGTTTGAGCACTTATTGCATATTTTTGGGGTGTTTCCCTGCAATTACACAAACGTGTGTGTGTGTGTGTGTGTGTGTGTGTGTGTGTGTGTGTGTGTGTGTGTGATGCAATTATACAAAAATTTAATTGCAGGGAAAAGGGTGCCACCATTGTCTCTGAACCAAAGAAATGCTTTTGGACACACCCACACTTGTTGATCCGCACAGAGCTTAAACCTGTTTCCCCCTCTCCCTCCCCCTCTGGTCAGGCCCGGGCTGGACTCACACTGCTCCTAAAGATCTATCTATCTATCTATCTATCTATCTATCTTTTTTCCACCAAACAGAGCGGGTCGGGTCGGAGCGGAGCGGTTCGGTCCTGTTATTTTGGCTTTCCATTTGCCAAAAGTTGGGTAGGGTATGATAAGCGAGCAAAACCGCTCTGAGCCGCTCCTAATCTCAGTACTCCTCCGTAGGGGTACTAGCCGCCTGAAAGGGTGCTGAAAAGGCAGAGCTACAGCACTCTGTTTATTGTGTGGTGTTTATCCTCGTCATTAAATGAATTAGTTGGCTACACTGTGTCCCAATGCTACGATGTCACGTAGCTGCCGCAGCCAGCGCTGTTCGCTCACTGTCTGTCAGTTGCACCGAGCCGTCTCTGTGCGTTTACCGGCGTAATACGCTCACAACACGGGGGGAATAAATAAAGAAGCGACTGGTTTGACCACAGTTGTTCCACAGCCCGATAATTTGACCCATATTCTGGTGGCGGCTATCGCAGTCCAGCCTAAACCGGTAGGGCAGGAATTTAGGAATTTAGGGGGCAATCGCGCTTACACACGGTACGGAAGACTAGTGTGAGTGCGCACTTATAGGTCACTTCAGTGCACACTTAGGTCACTTCAGTGCACACTTAGGTCACTTCAGTTGACAGTATCCAATAGTGTTTTATTTATTGTTGTTGGATTCAATTGAGTTTGTCTTCGATGCAGCAGAAATGTTCTGAGATAATCTACCTGACTGAAATGTGTCTGTAAGAAATACTGTGAAGTCTTGATTCATTGTCTGATCGAAGTGTTCCTACATTGAGACTAAAGTGTTGACTACCCTTGTGTTCCAAATCTGCTCCTCTTTCTTTTCTCTATTCTACATTCTACATCTGACCACAAAAATAATCTAGTTAGGATGCAGAATGCTACAATCGGGACACATACTTTTACCTATTTAATTCATCATAACATGGCTCCTTGATCTTGCCTCTTGCTTTTATATCCGTCTCATCCCTGTTTGTGTTAATACCCAGGCTCCGTCGATGTGACGTCACTTCAGGTGCGCACCGGATTGTGGGTCAGAATCGCCCAAATAGCATGCTGTCTTCAACACTAAAAATCTCGTACGGATGTAGTAGAATGAGTACAAGTATGTCCCAATAGTATGCCTACTGCATCCTAACTAGACTCAACAAAAATATAAGCGCAACACTTTTGTTTTTGCTCCCATTTTTCATGAGATGGACTTAAAGATCTAAAATTCATTCCAGATACACAATATTACCGTTTCTCTCAAACATTGTTCCCAAATCTGTCTAAATGTGTGATAGTGAGCACTTCTGCTTTGCTGAGATAATCCATCCCACCTCACAGGTGTGCCATATCAAGATGCTGATCTGACATCATGATTAGTGCACAGGTGTGCCTTAGACTGTCCACAATAAAAGGCCACCCTGAAATGTGCAGTTTTGTCTCACAGCAAAATGCCACAGATGCCACAAGCATTGAGGGAGCGTGCAATTGGCATGCTGACAGCAGGAATGTCAACCAGATCTGTTGCTTGTGCATTGAATGTTAATTTCTCCACCATAAACCGTCTCCAAAGGCGTTTCAGAGAATATGGCAGTACATCCAACCGGCCTCACAACCGCAGACCACGTGTAACCACACCAGCCCAGGACCTCCACATCCAGCAGGTTCACCTCCAAGATCGTCTGAGACCAGCCACTGAGACAGCTGCTGAAACAATTGGTTTGCATAACCAAACAATTTCTGCACAAACTGTCAGAAACCGTCTCAGGGAAGCTTAACTGCATGCTCGTCGTCCTCATCGGGGTCTTGACCTGACTCCAGCTCGTCGCCGTAACAGACTTGAGTGGGCAAATGCTCACATTCGATGGCGTCTGGCACGTTGGAGAGGTGTTCTCTTCACGGATGAATCTCGGTTTACATTGTTCAGGGCAGTTGGCAGACAGCGTGTGTGGCGTCGTGTGGGTGAGCGCTTTGCTGATGTCAATGTTGTGGATCGAGTGGCCCATGGTGGTGGTGGGGTTATGGTATGGGCAGGCATCTGTTATGGACGAAGAACACAGGTGCATTTTATTGATGGCATTTTGAATGCACAGAGATACCGTGATGAGATCCTGAGGCCCATTGTTGTGCCATACATCCATGAACATCACCTCACGTTTCAGCAAGATAATGCACGGCCCCATGTTGCAAGGATCTGTACACAATTCTTGGAAGCTGAAAATGTCCCAGTTCTTGCATGGCCAGCATACTCACCGGACATGTCACCCATTGAGCATGTTTGGGATGTGCTTGACCGGCGTATACGACAGCGTGCACCACTTCCCACTAATATCCAGCAACTTCGCACAGCCATTGAAGAGGAGTGGACCAACATTCCACAGGCCACAATTGACAATCTGATAAACTCTATGCAAAGAAGATGTGTTGCACTGCATGAGGCAAATGCACCAGATACTGACTGATTCTGAGTCCCCATACCCCCAATAAAGCAAAAAAAATGCACATTTCAGAGTGCCTTTTATTGTGGACAGTCTAAGGCACACCTGTGCACTAATCATGATGTCAGATCAGCATCTTGATGTGGCATGGATTATCTCAGCAAAGCAGAAGTGCTCACTATCACACATTTAGACAGATTTGTGAACAATGTTTGAGAGAAATGGTAATATTGTGTATCTGGAATGAATTTTAGATCTTTAAGTCCAT
>CM049407.1:1717500-1720000 GCA_026929865.2 Hyperoplus lanceolatus
AGGCTTCGTTGATGTGACGTCACGTCCGGTGCGCACTGGATTCAGGGTCAGAATCACCCAAATAGGATGCAGTTTTCAACGCAAAAAATCTCGCCAAATCTAGTAGGACATCCGGGTATTTCTAACCATACTAAATCTGACCACAAGAATCGGGACATCCTAAATCTTTTTTTATACCATACTAAATAGTAGACAGTATGGGGATTGGAACGCAGGGCATGTTGCATATCACTGAAAATGTTGACCTAGTTTACTCTGTGAACAGGGAAGTGGGTGACCCGGTTTGGACAGAGCGGAGTGATGGAGAACTTCCAGGTGGACGGGGCGGCTCCTGTTCGCGTCCCGATGATGAAGCAGGATAACTATCCCATGAAGATCGGCATCGACTCAGACCTCAGCTGCACAGTGAGAATGTTATACTCATATCTTTGTACTCTGTACTTGGTCCCCTACTTTTCATCATCTACATTCTCCCACTCATGGCCTCCGTTTTCACTGTTACACTTAGGACACTCACCCTGCGTTCCGAATCGCATACTCTTTCTTTTTTCTATTCTACATACTATATCTGACGATAAAAATAATCTAGTTAGGATGCAGTAGGCCTACTATTGGGACATACTTGTACTCAGAATCGCCCAAATAGGATGCAGTTTTCAACACTTACAATCTTGGCCGGATGAAGTAGGACATCCGGGTCTTTCTAACCATCCTAAATCTGGCCACAAGAATCGGGACATCCTAAATCTTTTATCTACCATACTATATAGTAGAAAGTATGCGATTCGGAACGCAGGGTCAGATCTACCTCTCCACCAACACCATCTCTGCAGCCACCCATTGCACCCTCACCACCTGCCTCACTGATGTCAAAACTTGGATGCAACACAACTTCCTCAAACTAAATTGCAATAAATCCTTAAATCCTTATCCTTGGCCCAAACTCCCTCACCCGCTCCACCCAGGACTTCTTACTCAATATTGATGGCTCCATTGTCACCCCTTCCACTCACATCCGCAACCTAGGTATCATCCTTGACCCCGCCCTCTCATTCCTCCCCCATGTAAACCACATTACTGAAACAGCCTTCTACCACCTCAGGAACATCACTCGTCTCCGTCCCTCCCTATCACTCTCATCCACAATGCCAACACTCTTTCATCTTTCAAAACAGCTCCTGACAGTACTTTATTATTATTTTTTTTTAAAGATAATTTTTTTTTGGCATTTTCAAGCTTTATTAGATAGTACAGAGTTGAAATGGGGAGACAGAGAGAGAGAGAGAGAGAGAGAGAGAGAGAGAGAGAGAGAGAGGAGGGGGGATGACATGCAGTAAAGGTCCACGGGTCGGACTCGAACCTGCGACCACTGCAACAAAGGCCGGAGCCAATATGGTACGCGCTCTATCCACTACGCCACCGGAGCACCCACAGTATTTTATTGTTGTTGTTGTTGTGTCACCAGATTGCTCAGATCCAGATGCAAGATGACGTCAGCATGTTTGTCTTCCTGCCTGATGACGTCACCTCCAACCTGACGCTGCTTGAGGAGAGTCTCACGGCCGAGTTCGTCCAGGACCTTTCCATGACCCTGCAGCCCGCACAGGTGTCCCTCACTCTGCCTGCACTCAAGCTCAGCTACGCCACAGACCTGTCCCCACTGCTCTCTGACCTGGGTGAGTCTCTGTGTGTGTGTGTGTGTGTCTGTCTGTCTGTCTGTGTGTGTGTGTGTCTGTCTGTCTGTCTACAGCCACACAAAATGTGATGCATGTAGAAAATGAACAGCAGATGACGAAACCTTGAATTTATTAAATTTATTTCAGACAAATCAATCAAATCAAACATATAACAAATACAGAGCAAAACGAAAAGCAATAAACAAAAACGATGTTTCAATTATTTCACAGATAAGAACAATAAAAAGCGTATTGCATATATTCCATTGACATGCCTGAAAAGAGTAGTAAGACGTAAACAGCAAATGTAATCCTACCCCTTTTATTGGGGTATATCATTGTGTTAAGGGGGACACCTAATATGTTGGAAATCCATAAACTCCTCCTACTTTTCCTTTAGGCCTTGATGATTGGCTGAGAGACACAGACCTGGAGAAGATTGCTGCTCAGCCCGTTAAGATGGGAACCCTGAATCACAAGGTGTTGATGGATTTGGCTCCAGAGGGGAACCAGTACCCCAGTGCCTCGTCCTCACCCAGCCACCTGACCTACCGCGTGGACCGACCTTTCATCTATCTGATCCGCGACGAAGCCTCAGGGGCGCTGCTGTTTATCGGCCGGGTGGTCAACCCCAAGGACCTCAAGAAATAACACACACGCACGCACACACACAGACACGCACATAGACAGACATAGACACACACATAGACAGACATAGATATATACGCACACAGAGACACACACACACACACACACACACACGTTTGTATTTCTATCTTTGTGAGGACCCTTGACTTAAAGAGTATGAGATTTGGAAAGCAGGG
>CM049407.1:1725000-1762500 GCA_026929865.2 Hyperoplus lanceolatus
TGGAAACGCCTACAGCCCAGTCACAGGTACCTGAACTAGACATTTAACTTTAGTCTGATGCAGCAAATTCTCCATTAAAATTTGGGTAACGTAGTTAATGCCTATTAAGCATAAGTAAGTGGGGAGTCCCCCCCATGGGCCTCGGCCAGCAGCGGACCCGGGTTTGATTCCAGCCCGCGGTCGTTCTCTGCATGTCACTCCCCTCTCTGCCCCATTTCAACTCTGTCTCTACACTATCAATAAAGCATAAAAATGCCCAAAAAATATCTTGTCCACCTAACGCCTTTTTCCGACCGCAAGCGCCTTTTTTAAATTGATTCCCAATGACCAAGAAGACGGAAGAGAAACTGATTTTTCCGTCTCTGTTTACCCGAAACTGTACGAAAATAGTGACTTAAAATGACCAGAACAGAGGGAGGAGAGCCCGTTTGTGGGAGCAGATGAGGCCAACACTTGATTCGCTATATTTTTATCTCCTACGGATCATTTCATGTGCACACATCAGCCTACAACTTGCTCCGTGTGTTTGCAGGAGTCGCGATAACTCCTCATCCAAACAGAGGATGGTGGAAAGTATTCTCCGTTTCATAAGACTACTCATATTAAAATGTAACGATTATAAATAGAATAAAGCGCGTAAAACGGTTGAAAAAAACGGTTGATAAAAAAGCTCAGTAGACACTCTCCCGAGCGCACAGCCAGCGTTTAACGGACACGGGCCCTTAGTTTATGTTTATTAATTAATGTACCCTTATTGTAAAGTGTTACCAAAATTTGACCTAAAAAACGTTCCACAGGAGCCTTCACTGCACCGCTGAAAGGAGCCTATCACTTTGAGTTGCACATCTATGGACATGGAGGAAGTCGTGCTAACGGCGCTGTGTTGGTGAAGAACTCAGAGCGCATCTTCATCGCATTTGAGAACCAGCCGTCCCGTTCAGCGTCTGCTTCTAACGGCGTCACACTGCTCCTGGAGGCTGGAGATGTCGTGTCTGTGCGTGTGTGGGCTGGCGCAACAGTGTATGACAATAGAAATCACCACACCACCTTCAGTGGCCATATGCTTTTCACCATGTAACACGCAGACATCTTCACCTACATGATGTCGCTGCAGGTTTTTCTTTTCTTTAATAATTCTGGAGCTTAAAATATTATCCTGATCAGGGGCGTGCACAGGTAGACCCTAAGTGGTGCTTGAGCACCTGCCCTTTGCCCCCTGGACCAATCAAGTGCCCTTTTGCAAAACATAAAAATAAATAAATAAACCATTTATAAATACTCGACGATTAAAAGCGTGTGATAATAATGCCACGATTAACTCATAATTTAAAAAAATAAAAACAATTTTTTTATTATTATTATTATTTTTTTTACCTGTCTTTGAAGGCCCTGAACAATGTTATATTAAAAAAATCTTCCTGGGGGGAAGATCAGCAGTACGACAGTGTGGCAGTACATTTTTGTTATTTTTTAAATAACATTGTTCAGGGCTACGAAGCTCAGGGGCCTACAGTATATTGAGCCAGTAAAAAAAAACGAAGACTTCAAAGAAAGAAGTATTTTTCTTTCTGCTTTTTGGTAATTCTGTGTCTCCAAATTATTCCATAAAACAGAACTAAATAGCTCACATAGGACACAATTGATTTAGCCTCAGTTTCCTTCTCAAAGTGCACCAGATTGATGAATTTTACTTTGAAAAGGTTAAAGTTTTCTTCCGGGGAGCATTCCCCCAGACCCCCCTAGGTCCAGGGTCCCCACCCCAGTTTCCCAAATTCCTGTGAGAAAAACTGTTATGTGTGTCTGGTTATTAGAAGTCATTAGACCAGGAGGTTGTGTCTATGTACAATTAACCTTAAAATCATTTGGTCATCCATCAAAAGAAATAGTGTGTTATTTGGCTCAGAGATTCCCAATTGCCTGCAGGAAAAGTAGCCTCATGCCTTGTTGTTATGCTGCACAAAGTGCTCTTATTTTGCACTGAGCACCTGCCCCCCAAAATGTCTATGCACGCCACTGATCCTGATCATAATCACTGCAGCAAAATCCATTAATTTTTCATTTTTCCTTCATATAAAAGTCATAAATAATCAAATCTGTAACTGAAATGAAGACAAATGTCATGTAATGTTATTTGTCTGATTCCTTTGTCATTAAAAATCACAGCAAAGCATCTCTGGACATTTCATGGTATTTTGGTTGTTGTCATTTAAATATCAACCGATTGAACCCAAAAACAAACATGGAGGTTCATATTGCTCAGAGACTTTCCTAAGCTTATTCTCAGCTACAGGTGCTTGTAACAACAGCTAGTATATAAGAAAATGCAGAATATTATTGGACTACAACTGTATTGAACAAATAATTTAGCCTCCGACTTTCCATAGGCGAATTTATACACAATCAACAATTTTCAAACCATGATAGTTGAACTATAATGTTGAAAAGTATAAACATATCGTTTCCAGTAAAGTTTATTTTTTACAAAAAACTAAATTTGAGGTGATGTAACAAAACATAAAAATGGGTTTCAATGCTAGTTTCAATGCTAGTTTCAATGCTAGTTTTTTTAAGGGAATCTTATGACAGCTATTAAATCAATCACCCATCAATATTTTTTTCTGCTTTTTTTCATTAATTACTTTAAAACAAAAAATAAATTAAAGGGGAATATCATTCATAAACATTTCAAGCTTGGCATAATCATTGCAGTTACTCTGGAATAGTGTAATGCAGTCTGGAGCCAGTAGGGGGAGCTAACACACTGTTAGTACTTTTAGACATGTTGTGTATAACTCTATGCAATATGAACATCTTAAATGTAGCAGCCTTAAAGAGCTAAGTCATGTTTAAATCAATTGAAGAAAATTCAGAAATCTTTGAATAAATTTGCAATTTTATAGCAATATTTAACTAATTATGTTTACATTTTTAAAATGTTGTCGGTGTGTTCGTGTTTTTGGGAATGAGGAAATACACACACACACACACACACACACACACACACACACACACACACACACACACACACACACACACACACACACACACACACACACACACACACACACACACACACACACACACACACACACACACACACACACACACACACACACACACACACACACACACACACACACACACACACACACACACACACACACACACACATACATTCACACAAAATAATGAATGAAGTGTGCTGTGAGGAAGCCTGTAATCAATATAAATCTCCAATTCCTCCACGCCTCTTTCTGTTGCACTACATAAACATAACACAGGTTTACACATCACACAGACACACACAGACAGACACACACACACACACACACACACACAGACACAGACAGACACAGACACAGACACAGACACACACACAGTTAGTCCATCAGCGTCATGATGAAGGTCCTTGTGGTTTTGATGCTTGTCTGCTTCCGTCTACGCCAATGAGATAAAGACTCTGTCGGACCAACAGCCGTGTATGCAGGACGTCCACGCTGCACTGAGAGAGATCACCGCCTCACTGGCTGAGACGAAGCTGGAGGTGAAATACCTGCAAGCAGAGAATAAAGGTACAGTGTCTGTCAGGTTAAAAATGTAGTACACTAGAGTAAGTAAGTAAGTAAGCTTTATCTATATAGCGCCCTTCACAGACCAGGGTCACAAGGCGCTTCACAATACACATCTTTTTATACATACACTCAAACACCGATTGCAGTAGCTGCCAAGCAAGGCGCTGTCTGAACCATCGGGAGCAATTTGGGGTTCAGTGTCTTGCCCAGGGACACTTCGACATGTGGGTAGGCGGGGAATCGAACCTCCGACCCTGCACTCCAGAGGCAGACTCCCTACCCACTTCGCCACTGCCGCCCCACTGAGCAGACCCATTGTTCCAGTGTTAGTGTTAGGTTACAAAAAATGATACAATAATGTAAAAGTCTTTTGTTGTCAAAAAGGCCATTTTTCAGGGAACAAAGAACGGGTTCACAACTTTAAGCTTTTTACACACCTTCTCTGGTGTGTGTGTGTGTGTGTCTGTGTGTGTCTTGGAACAGACTGTTACTACTACAACCTCTGAAGCATTATGAGGACAGTATTGACCTGCAGGAAGTAGTGGGCATCTGATTTTCACCATGTAACATGCAAACATCTTCACCTACATGATGTCACCGCAGGTTTTTCTTTTCTTTAGTAATTCTGGGGTTTAAAATACCGTAATCCTGATTTTATAATCACTACTAGCAAAATCAATACATTTTAAATTTTTCCTTCATATAAAAGTCATAAATAATCAAATCTGCAACTGAAATGAAGACAAATGTCATGTAATGTTATTTGTCTGATTCCTTTGTCATTAAAAATCACAGCAAAGCATCTCTGGACATTTCATGGTATTTTCGTTGTTGTCATTTAAATATCATCCGATTGAACCCAAAAACAAACATGGAAGTTTATATTGCTCAGAGGCTTTCCTAAGCTTATTCTCAGCTACAGGTGCTCAGTGCTTGAAAATACTTAGAAAGGAAGTACACTAGAAAATGCAGAATATTATTGGACTACAACTTTTTGCATAAACGTTTTAATTATGGAGCCAATTTGAATTATTTTAACACTTCTTCTTCGAGTCCGTTGCAATCTCAGATAACGTTCTCAGATATAAAATATTTTCAGGTTGAACATGAGTAAAATTGAAAAGTAAAAATGTTCTAATAAACCTCACAACCTGCACTTATCCCATCCCATCCCATCCCATTCCATCCCATCCCACTACTATAATTGGAGGCGTGTGTGCAGTGGCGTGCACAGACATTTTGGGGGGCAGGTGCTCAGTGCAAGATAAGGGCACTTTTTGCAGCATAACAACAAGGCACAGGGCTACTTTTTCTGCAGGCAATTGGGAATCTCTGGTGCACTTTGATAGGAAAACTGTGGCTAAGTCAATGATGTGTTATGTGAGCTATTTAGTTCTATTTAATAGAATAATTTGGAGACACAGAATTACCAAAAAGTAGAAAGAAAAATCCTTCTTTCTTTGAAGTCTTTTTTTTTTTTTTTTTTACTGGCTCAATATAGGCCCCTGATCTTCGTAGCCCTGAACAACGTTTATTTAAAAAATAACAAAAATGCACTGCCGTACTGCTGATCCCCCCCCCAGGAAGATTTTTTTAACATAACATTGTTCGGGGCCTTCAAAGATCAGGGGCCTATATTGTGCCAGTAAAAATAAAAAATAAAAATATTTTTTTTTTTTTATTTTTTTTTTATTATAAATTCATCGTGGCATTATTGTCACACGCTTTTAATCGCCGTGCATTTATAGATGATCATGTCAGCATGGGCAACACTACCACTTTTGTCCAAAGGGGGCGCAAGAACAAAAACAAACTGAACATTCCCTGGAGCACCTTTAAAGCCCTTGTCACATCCTTCTGGGAAGTCTGCGTCGTCACAGCAAGTTTATGGTAAATGTACTTTTGGACTTTATTTATACAGCCCTTTACAACTGTCCTTTCGGTGTACCAAAGTGCTTTACAGAATTGAGCAAGATAAAACACGATAAGATAAAATCAAACAAAATAAAACAAAACAAGATAAGATCAAGATCAAAAACTCACTCAAACGCACCTGCACATGCTCACTGTCAAAAACCGGGTCAAACTCACACGTGTCACAAATATAGCTGCCAAAATAATTGGTCTCCCCACACCCACACTGTCAGAACTTATCTGTCGGTGTGCAGCCCATAAGTGTACATGTGATGTGAAAAAGAATTTCCCCTTGGGGACAATAAAGTCTAAAGTCTAAAAGTCACACACAAACACACACACACACACACACACACACACACACACACACACACACACACACACACACACACACACACACACACACACACACCACACACACATAGATATATTGATTTCCATTTCCTCCACGCCTCTTTCTGTTGCTCTACATAAACATAACACAGGTTAACACATCACACAGACACACAGACAAACACAGACATACACAGACAGACACAGACACACACACAGTTCAAGCATCGGTGTCATGATGAAGGTCCTTGTGGTTTTGATGCTCGTCTGCTCCGTCTACGCCAATGAGATAAAGACTCTGTCGGACCAACAGCCGTGTATGCAGGACGTCCATGCTGCACTGAGAGAGATCACCGCCTCACTGGCTGAGACGAAGCTGGAGGTGAAATACCTGCAAGCAGAGAATAAAGGTACAGTGTCTGTCAGGTTGATAGTGTAGTACACTAGAACAGACCATTTTCCCATTTTCAGGGAACAAAGAACGGGTTCACAACGTTAATCTTTTCTGCAGCAATGGAAGTAAATGAAGATTTGAAAGTTGATGCAAACACTTGGTCCAGGTGTCCAATCTTTAGCTGATGACTTCCAAACCCTCTGTCTGTATAAAAGCAATGTTGGAACAGACTGTGTTACTGTGTGTGTGTGCGTGTGTGTGTGTGTGTGTGTGTGTGTGTGTGTGTGTGTGTGTGTGTGTGTGTGTGTGTGTGTGTGTGTGTGTGTGTGTGATCGATTCATTTTATTCCAGAGCACATTGAGACATTAAACTGACCCTGCGTTCCAATACATACTTCCCTACTATTTAGTATGCCAGAAAGAGATTTAGAATGTCCCATTACATGCAAGTCAATTGTAGTATGCTGAAAATACATAAATGCCCCACTAACTCCAACAGTATTTCGGAGTATTCATCTTTATTCTTGTCATTTCTTGACATAATGAAAAAAAAAACTTCCTTATCTGATTTTTTTTCTCTCCTGTCTGTGGCTCTAAAACTCTTCTTTTTCCTCTCGTCACTTCGTTCTCTATCCAAGCACACACACCTCTGTCCGGCCGCATCTGAGTGCGCAGCCAGTGCTCCACCCGAAAAAATAAAAAACAAGTTGGACACAAGCTCTGAAGCTGAATGACCGCTCTGGTAACGGTCAGTCCATAACTGGACGCTGAATATTAGACCCCGAATATAAAACGACCCGACTTTTTACGACCTATTCTCAGGGGGAAACCCCTTCTTATAGGCTAATCGGCCCAATACGGCATGTGTCACCGCTGCATGTAACAATATTGCTGTTACGACCCTGGGCCGTATCTTCCTGGTTCTGTGCTGTTTTCCTTTTGTTTTCCTTTTGTTTGGTGTGGGAGTGAGACCTCTGTGTGAGTGAGCATCTTTACAGGTACAGGTGCGGGTGATTTGGCCATGATGAGGAGAGGGAGGTGATTGGCCACTATCAGCCCGGGTGCAGTTAAAGGCCCCACCGGAGCCACTCAGCGGTTGGCATGGTTGACAGCAGCAGCACCCGCTTACGATTTCCTAAACCACTTCAATTATTCTTTGTCATGTGTTAATTATTATTCAGTTGTAGGGGTGAGTTGCCGTTTATTTTGCAGAGTTTGTCTCTTGATTTTGTTAATGTTTAGGTTAGGTTTTGCTTGTGCTTTTGTTTCTAGTTAGGTTGTTTTGGCGTTAACTCACCCTGAAGATTATTGCTGCTTTTGTTTCATTATTGCTCAGTTCCAAATAAATTACGATTTATCTTACTTTAGAAAGGTTGTTGTGTGGTGGTTTGGGGATCGGGGAATGGGATTGTAGCATTTATGTTATGCCTCTGGGTTCCCCTAGACTGGGGCATAACAATTGCATTGGTGATGCATTTTTTTTTTAATCAATGTAGCAAGTTATTATTTAGGCTAAGTGCAGGCAGAGCTTCTTTTTTGTCAGCACTCCCTTCTGAGAATATGTTTCCGCGGCTGCCTGTAGCGTAGGCTACTTCAACAGCGGGTCTCCACACTGTTGAACCGTAGCCTATATCGCATCAGCTCACGTGATGAGAAACATTATCAGACTCCGTTTTCTCTCTCTCTCTATTCCCACTCCTATCCACAGAAAAATCTGATTTTAAAAATGCATAAAATAAGATTTGGCTTTTTTGCAAATTAAATGGGAAATAAACTAATAAGAGATAGTCTAACAATAAATATGAGACAGAGATATTTTTATATATTTTCATTGTGACACAGACACTTGTTTCAATTAAATAGGTTGCGGTTGTGGTGGGGAAAAAATAGCATACAACTAATTGCAAAGCTAGCCTATATAGGCTAATAATAATAAGTTACTTTCTAGCAGGATGCAAGTGATTCTGAGCTGCGCTCCCAGCTGTGCCAAAGCATTCACCGTTGCTAGGGAAACCAGCTACCGTCGCAGCCCGTGCAGCAGTGTGAACTGCCAGTCAGGCTCATTGAGCATTTGCAACATTTTCAAGTTTGCGTTTCGTTGTGTAGTGAATCTTTGGTCTGAACTGGGCTAAACCTGCTCAGCACCGTGAGTGAGAGAACGTTCCCTTACAGAACGTTATTGACCACACCGCCCTGCAAAATGTTCTAGACAGCAAAAAAGCAGTTTTTTAGACGAAATTTTATAATATTTATGAAAATAAATTTTTTAATTGGATAACTGTAAACAGCTTGTAGAGAAACACAATATTAATGTCATATATTTAGGTCTCTGGGTTGCCAGGGCCTTTAAAGAAAAATAATGTGATTTGGATCACAGGGTGAGTAAATCACAATAAAAACAGTTAAAATACTTTAATTTTATAAAACTTTTGCCCCGTTGGGTCTTTGCATTTTTAAACCCAAGAAATACTGTTATTCTGCATCGGTTTCAGTGTCATGGCATATTTTAATAAACATTAAAGCTCTTAGTAATGTTTACTTTCCTGTAAACAAACTGAGTCATATTCCTTCTGTGTGACAAATGGACAATAAAGTTTATTCTAGTTCTAAAATTCTACTAAGAATATTTCGTAGAAATGTCTAAACAAACGTTATCTTTGTTTTCAGAACTAGCAGCAAAACTGGAAGATCAGCTGAAAGGTGTGTAGAAATCATCATCACATCTCTGTGTATCTCCCTCCCTCAATCCCTTCCTCCCCTCTCTCTCTCTCTCTTGATCCCTCCCTCCCTCCCTCTCTCTCTCTCTCTCTCCCTGTCTCCCTCCCTCCCTCTCTCTCCCTCCCTCCCTCCCACCCTACCTCTCTCTCTCTCAAACTTTATCTGTTTTTTTTTGTTTTTTTTCAGAACAAGCAGCGAAACTGGACAAACAGGAGGATCACCTGCAAGGTGTGTGGAAATCATCACATCTGTGTCTCTCCCTCCCTCCCTCTCTCTCCCCCTCTCCC
This sequence comes from Hyperoplus lanceolatus, assembly GCA_026929865.2. NCBI lineage: Eukaryota > Metazoa > Chordata > Actinopteri > Uranoscopiformes > Ammodytidae > Hyperoplus > Hyperoplus lanceolatus. The sequence continues at coordinate 1,734,218 of CM049407.1, forward strand.
TCTCTCCCTCCCTTGCTCTCTCTAAATCTTTATTTGCTTTTTTCTTTTTCTCAGATCAGCAGACTGAGGTTGAGAAGCTGAAGAAACAGCTGCAAGGTTTGTGGATTAATCACTTCTCCTCTAACAAAAACCTGTTCAAACATTTTCAACCAGAATATATTTTCAGAAGGAAAAGTATGTTCCTAAGTACGGGCCCTCAATTCACTGAGGACCCGCACCGTTACACTTAGAAATGCAAACATTAAAAAGGATGTGCGTCCCCACTCCACGGGGTGTGCTATTATTCACTTTTTAGATTTTCCACAAGGGGGCGCTGTTATTAAGCCCCGACTGAAAAAAGTTTGAGGCCACGCCCCTCTCACCGTAAGTCCCATTGACTTGAAATTTCTCACACAGGTACATGTGAGGTTGCTCTACAAATAAGCCTCTGGGACCATATAGGTCCGCCTATGAATATGTTTTGCTAATTAGCATAAACTGAAAAAACTGTTTTTTTAACAAAAAATTCTCAAATCTTACTGTATTGACACCAAATTTCTCACAAAGCCTCGGGGGACTAAGATACACGTGTCTATAAAATATTAGTAGGATAGCTTGAAAAACATGGCCGAATTGTCCAAACATTTATGCAGGGGGGGAGCTTAGCAGCTAATTGGCCATAACTCATAAACCATAGGTCCTATCGTCATAAAACTTGCTGAATATGTGCAGAAGACATGTGGTAGCATGTCCCGTGAAGCTTGTTGAGATTAACCCATAGGGCCACAAATGAGAAAACCATAATTTAAAAATGCAATGTTTGACAGGCCATGCCCCTCGCCCCCTGACTCTAATGGTGTCATGGTCTGTCTTTGTTTTGTCTTGTTTTGGTGTTACCCGGGTTTCCTGTTTTATTTTGGTACGTCTGTCTTGTTCCTCCCCATGTCCTATCAAGCTTCCCTCTTGTTTCATTACTGCTCCCTCCCCTAATATGTTTCACCTGTCCCTCGTTGTCTACCCTGTCTTGTGTGTGTGTATATAACTCCCAGTGTTTCTTTGTTCCCTGTCCGAGCATTGTACCTGTTGGTGAGTCTGTCCCTGTATGTTCCTGTGTTCCATGTGCCTTGCGCCTTGCCTATGTGCCTTTTTGCGTTTCTGCGTTTCTGGAGTTTTTGTGTTTGGAGTTTTTCTGTTTTTTTTGGACAATAAATTACCCTCACTTGTAACTTTCTGCATTTGGGTCCTGCTTGCCTGTCTGCCTGTCGTCACCGTAACAGAATGCTCGGACCAGAAATGGACCCAGCAGACAGCTTTTTTGAGGTGGAACTTGAGGAGGTAACATTCACTATTTTTTGCCTCAAGAAAGCCTGGGAGAAAGGCCCCACACTCGACCACCAATAGGCCTTTCACACCAAAAAGAACCATGAGTCATTTCCGGGCTGGTGCTGGGGCCAGTTCAAAACTGGTTACAGCCTTATCCCAGTTATGAACCGGTTGGTTTCACACCGACCAGAGCCAGCCATGGAGCCAGCAAGAGAGCAACGTCATGACGTCACTGTAAACGTGTGTGTACGTCGCCCGACGCCGCTGCTCTCGTGGCTAACGCTAAAGCTAGCGCTAGCGCTAGCTTTAAGCACAACAACAGCGGCGAAAACGTCTTATTTTTACACGTGTTGGCTCTCACTTTATCTGTGTGTGTGTGTGTGTGTGTGTGTGTGTGTGTGTGTGTGTGTGTGTGTGTGTGTGTGTGTGTGTGTGTGTGTGTGTGTGTGTGTGTGTGTGTGTGTGTGCGCGTGCGAGCGAGTGTGTCTCCGTTTGTCGCGCTGCTCGGCTCAGTGGGCTCTGTGTTTATATGTCCATGCTGCTTCAGCGTTTACTTTCATGTTACTTCAAAATAAAAGCCAACTCACGTTTGTCCAGTGAAATGCTAATGTGGAGCCAGTGAAAGGCTTTTAATGTGAAGCCGCAGCCTTAATGCTCTATTTGTAACTTAACTGCTGCGCGCTGATCTAAAGATAGTGTTTTTCATTATAGAAAGCCGTGTCTCTGGCATTACCGGTGGTGACACAAGTTTATTTTGCTAAAACAGGACCCATACAGCGTATTTTCGCCGGTCAATTTGATCGCTACGTTTGGTCATTATGTTATGTTTACGTCTCGTAGTAGCGGTGTTTTTAAACATGGCGGGCATGAGGTTTTAGTTGGTCTGGTTGGTCAGGATAATCCCTCCCCCGGCCGCTGGCGCAAGCAGTTCTTACCTCAAACCCTGCTCAATCCTGGGGTTTGAGTTGAACCGGTTTTTACAGCCCGGAGCAGGCTCTCTGGCGTTGTGAAACCATAACACTGGCTCTAGCGCCGATTTTGCGGCGGTGTGAAAGGCCTACAAGAGGCAGTCTTGACGGTGGCGCGTCGAGCTGTGGAGCTACAGCCTTGGCTCAGGGAGTCCTTACCAGAGTGGGCAAATAACTTTTTATACCCACCCAAAATTTGGCCTCCCGGCTACCAGCAACATACCAAGCCTCAGCCCCCGGGCCCCAGCTACCGGCCTCCTCCTGCCTTAAGGACTATCAGAGTGGGGGTGGTGAGTTTGGATTGCCATCCATTTCCTCAATGCTCTCCAGCTCCCGAGTTGCCCCCGGCCTCCAGCAGCGAGCTCCAGTCTCCGGCCTCCTGCAACCAGCATGCTAGCTACCAACCCCTGCATGCTAGCTACCAACCCCTGCATGCTAGCTACCAACCCGAGCATGCTAGCTACCAGCCCCAGCATGCTAGCTACCAGCCCCAGCATGCTAGCTACCAACCCGAGCATGCTAGCTACCAGCCCCAGCATGCTAGCTGCCAGCTCCTGAAGGAACCAAAGCAACCACAAGAACACTGTCTAGTTCCTGAGCCCACTCCACGTTTTCGTGAGGGAACCCGCCCTCCAGGCCTGCCAGGAGAGGCCTGCTTTCTTCGCCTGCCCGAGGGGGACCGTCCTCCGTTCCTGTCCGAGGGGTCTCCTCCTCCGTTCCTGCTTGAGGGGCCCAGCCCCCAGTTCCTGCCTGAGGGGTCTTGCCCCTTGTTCCTGCCCAAGGGGGTCCGCCAGTCGCTCCTGTCTGAGGGTGACCGCCCTCTGCCCTGCCTTCCTCCGGGGGCCTGCCTTTGCCGTGGCCGGCCACCTGAGCCGGTGCCCTGCGGGGGTCCGTCCTCGTCGACGCCGGCTACCTGTGGGCCTTCGCCAACGCCTGCCTCCAGCAGGGTGCCTTCGTCGCCTTCGCCGGCCTACAGGAGGGTTCCATCGTCCTCTTCTTGGCCGAGGCCGGCCTCCAGAAAGGGTTCCTGACCTTTGTCTTCGTCGCTGCAGGCCTCCAGAGGGACTGAACCCTCATCGTCTTTGCCGTCGGCCTCTTGAAGGGTTCCACCTCCACTCTGCCCCTGCTTCCCCCCCAGGCCGTCCGCCTGAACCTTCCTGCCGTGCCCTGGGGACTTTTTCTGGCCGCCCGCCTGACCCCCCTCCATTCTGCCCCACTCCAGTTCCCTGACCAGCCGGTCACCCCCGTGCTCTGCCCCAGGCCTATTTTTGTTTTTGTTTCCCTCCTCCTGGCTCCCCTCCACCCACCCTGTTTGGGTTTGACTTTTTTCTTTTTCCCGGTGTGTGGTCGCCTGGAAGTCTACCTTTTAGGGGGGGTACTGTCATGCTCTGTCTTTGTCTTGTCTTGTTTTGGTGTTACCCGGGTTTCCTGTTTTATTTTGGTACGTCTGTCTTGTTCCTCCCCTTGTCCTGTCAAGCTTCCCTCTTGTTTGATTACTGCTCCCTCCCCTAATATGTTTCACCTGTCCCTCGTTGTCTACCCTGTCTTGTGTGTCTGTGTATATAACTCCCAGTGTTTCTTTGTTCCCTGTCCGAGCATTGTACCTGTTGGTGAGTCTGTCCCTGTATGTTCCTGTGTTCCATGCGCCTTGCCTATGTGCCCTTTTGCGTTTCTGGAGTTTTTGTGGTTTTTTTGGACAATAAATTACCCTCACTTGTAACTTTCTGCATTTTGGTCCTGCTTGCCTGCCTGCCTGTCGTCACCGTAACAAATGGACCTGACATTTCTTACACACGTACAGCTCATGGTGCTCCACAATAAAGCCTCTTGGACCATAGGGGTCAGCCATGATTATTTCAATAAAATACAGTCACGTGCCATTTTCTTTATGGATTTTCTTTATCATCACCAAATTGTGTACACAGCCTTAGGGGACCGACATACACACACGTGTATAAAGTTTTAGCGAGATAGCTCAAGAAACATGGCCGCCTTTGACCAAGACGTCTTCGCAAGAGCGGGCCTTTGCTCCTATCGGCCCCAACTTGGGATTCGTCTTCAGAAAGAGCGCGGCGGCGTTTAGAGCCGGGCTGGCGGGGAGCGCCGCTGATGCGGGGCTGGCGGTCGGCTCCAGGGGGCATGTACTTTTAAAATCTCTGCAGGATTTTCTAGTTGAAATATATTCTTAAAGTGATGGATAGAGGATACACTTCAGAGGATAATGGGGCGTGTGTTGTGTCAAAGACAGCTGAATATATTCTCATTGGTCTCTCTCTCTCTCTCTCTCTCTGTCCCTCTCTCTCTCTCCCTCTCTCTCTCCCTCTCTCTCTCTCTCTCTCTCTGTCTCTCTCTCTCTCCCTCTCTCTCTCCCTCTCTCCCTCTCTCTCTCTCAGGTAAACAGGTGGCTTTCTCTGCCTCTCTGGTGGCTACTGGCGATCAAACCTTTGGACCCTTTAGTCAACACACTCCTCTGGTATTCAAACGTGTCGTCACCAACATTGGAAACGCCTACAACTCAAACACAGGTACCTGAACTAGACACTTTTAACTTTAGTCTGATGTACCAAACAGTTGATTATCCATTAAAATTTGACATAAACAAACGTTTATGTTTATTAAGCATTACAAAGCATGTTTTAACAGTTAGTGCGTGCAGTGTGATGTGCCGGTTTGTAGCGTTCTCTCTTCTGATTGGATATCAGTTTCAGGATCCCAGAAAAGTTTATTTACCGATTACATGCAGAGCGGCTGACTGAGAGATCGGAGTTATGAAACGCGAACACTATATAAGTGATCACTGTATGAATATAGAGCGATTTAACACTTCAATTAACATACATAAATCGCTCACTTCACCTTTAAGCATTAACTAACAGTTAATTAATATAGCCTTATTGCAAAATTTTACCTAAACAAACGTTCCTCAGGTGCCTTCACTGCACCGCTGAAAGGAGCCTATCACTTCGAGTGGCACATCTTTGGAGACGGAGCTACTCCTACCGGCGCCGCGTTGGTGAAGAACTCGGAGTCCATCTTCCTGGCATATGAGGTGCAATCGTCCCGACAACCCTCTGCTTCTCAAGGCGCCACACTGCTCCTGGAGGCTGGAGATGTTGTGTTTGTGCGTCAGTGGAATGGCTCAAAAGTGCGTGGCAATTACAATCACCACACCACCTTCAGTGGGCATCTGCTTTTCACCATGTGACACGCAAACACCTTCACCTACATGATGTCAACGCAGGTTTTTCTTTTCTTTAATCATTCTGGAGCTTAAAATATCGTTATCCTGATCAGGGGCGTGCACAGGTAGACCCTAAGTGGTGCTCGAGCACCTGGCCTTTGCCCCCTGGACCAATCAAGTGCCATTTTTGAAAGTAAATAAATAAATAAATATGTACGGCTATCAGCAGTACGGCAGTGTGGCAGTATATTTCTGTTATTTTTTAAATAACATTGTTCAGGGCTACGAAGATCAGAGGCCTATATTGCTTTTTGGTAATTCTGTGTCTCCAAATTATTCCATAAAATAGAATTAAATAGCTCACATAGGACACAATTGATTTAGCCTCAGTTTCCTTCTCAAAGTGCACCAGATTGATGAATTTTACTTTGAAAAGGTTAAAGTTTTCTTCCGGGGAGCATTCCCCCAGACCCCCCTAGTAGGTCCAGGGTCCCCACCCCAGTTTCCCAAATTCCTGTGAGAAAAACTGTTATGTGTGTCTGGTTATTAGAAGTCATTAGACCAGGAGGTTGTGTCTATGTACAATTAACCTTAAAATCATTTGGACATCAATCAAAAGAAATATTGTGTTATTTGGCTCAGAGATTCCCAATTGCCTGCAGAAAAAGTAGCCTCATGCCTTGTTGTTATGCTGCAAAAAGTGCCCTTATTTTGCACTGAGCACCTGCCCCCCAAAATGTCTATGCACGCCACTGATCCTGATCATAATCACTGCAGCAAAATCCATTAATTTTTCATGTTTCTGTCATATAGAAATCATAAATAATCAAATCTGCAACTGAAATTAAGACAAATGTCATGTAATGTCATTTGTCTGATTCCTTTGTCATTAAAAATCACAGCAAAGCATCTCTGGACATTTCATGTTATTTTGGTTGTTGTCATTTAAATATCAACCGATTGAACCCAAAAACAAACATGGAAGTTTATATTGCTCAGAGGCTTTCCTAAGCTTATTCTCAGCTACAGGTGCTCAGTGCTTGAAAATACTTAGAAAGGAAGTACACTAGAAAATGCAGAATATTATTGGACTACAACTGTTTGCATTAATGTTTTAAGGAGCCAATTTGAATTATTTTAACACTTCTTCTTCGAGTCCGTTGCAATCTCAGATTACGTTCTCAGATATAAAATATTTTCAGGTTGAACATGAATAAAATTGAAAAGTAAAAATGTTCTAATAAACCTCACAACCTGCACTTATCCCATCCCATCCCATCCCATCCCATCCCATTCCATCCCATCCCACTACTATAATTGGAGGCGTGTGCGCAGTGGCGTGCACAGACATTTTGGGGGGCAGGTGCTCAGTGCAAGATAAGGGCACTTTTTTGCAGCATAACAACAAGGCACAGGGCTACTTTTTCTGCAGGCAATTGGGAATCTCTGGTGCACTTTGATAAGAAAACTGAGGCTAAGTCAATTATGTGTTATGTGAGCTATTTAGTTCTATTTAATAGAATAATTTGGAGACACAGAATTACCAAAAAGCAGAAAGAAAAATCCTTCTTTCTTTGAAGTCTTTTTTTTTTTTTTACTGGCTCAATATAGGCCCCTGATCTTCGTAGCCCTGAACAACGTTTATTTAAAAAATAACAAAAATGCACTGCCGTACTGCTGATCCCCCCGCCAGGAAGATTTTTTTAACATAACATTGTTCGGGGCCTTCAAAGATCAGGGGCCTATATTGTGCCAGTAAAAATAAAAAATAAAAAATAAAAATATTTTTTTTTTTTTAATTTTTTTTTATTATAAATTCATCGTGGCATTATTGTCACACGCTTTTAATCGCCGTGTATTTATAGATGATCATGTCAGCATGGGCAACATACACTGTAAAAAAAGATTTTCTTTTTTTTTATCAAAGGGCACCTGATTGGTCCAGGGGGCAAAGGGCACTTAGGGTCTACCTGTGCACGCCCCTGCATGTGTGTATGTGTGTTTGTTTGTGCGTGTGGACTTGCTACAGGCACCACTGCATCCCATGCTTCCAAACTTTGCCAGAATACTCTCCAGGGGTCCAGAAAGGTTTTGGGTACAACATGTTAGAATAATACGTGTGATGTGTAAACCTGAGGGATGTCTGTACAGAGCAGCAGAACGTGGATCTGCTTCTCTTTCTTCCCTGGGCCCCAGAGAGATTTGGTCTTTTTGACATGGTCATGTTTATATTACACAATATGGTAAATGGACTCCACTTATATAGCACTTTTCCCTGGTTTTTCACAGACCCAAAGCGCTCTACATAATTTTTTACACATTCACCCATTCACACACACATTCATACACTGATAGCAGCAGCAGCTACCACGCAGGGTGCAAGCTAACTTTTAGGAGACATTTAGGGTTCAGTGTCTCTTTGCCCAGGGACACTTGGACATGTGGCGGGGAGACGGGGGATCGAACCTCCGACCCTGTAACCCAGTGGACGACCGCCCTACACACTTCACTACAGCCGCCCATAACAGCTCTTTTCTCATGAACCGGTGACGTGGCTTTGTTCAGACACCGGGCTAATCGCCAAAAAGTCTTAGAGACAGTTTGTGATAAACCTGTTGGACACGGACTTCCCAGAAGGGTGTGACTAGGGAATGTTCAAAACCACATGAGTCTCTTTTGTGTGTGTGTGTGTGTGTGTGTGTGTGTGTGTGTGTGTGTGTGTGTGTGTGTGTGTGTGTGTGTGTGTGTGTGTGTGTTTGTGTATGTGTGTGTGTGTGTGTGTGTGTGTGTGTGTGTGTTGGCATCTGATGGAAATACCTTATGTTATTGGGTGTTATTTAAAAAGGTGCTTCAAGGAACTTTTAAATATTTCTGAAACAGTCTCATTTTTCCTCTGATGATCATGAATTACATGTAACAGCAAATGAGACCATCAGTGCAAAGAATGCTATTTTTATATAGTTTTTCTCAATGCCTTTGTCATGGGTACGCTCACCCAGGAACAACAGCTGGCATAGTAAAAACACTACCGCTTTTATCCAAAGGGGGCGCAAGAATTAACACAGACTGAACATTCCTTTGAACACCTTTAAAGCCCTATTGTTTCAGTGTTAAGGAAATAGAAGCCGTTCACGTCCAGTAAATGAGTTTAAATGGAACAAACCAAAGAATCCAGACGGACCAGGTTTGTCACATCCTTCTGGGAAGTCTGTGTCGTCACATCAAGTTCCTTATAAACTCACTTAAAGGAATACTTCCCCCATACGGAACCGGCGTTCTATCATTATAAAACCACTATTATAATACATTTATTTTCATTTAACCTTCTTTTTATTCTGGAGAGATCAATTGTTTTGTGCTGACGCATGCTAGGTTGGAAGGGAGCCAGTGGCATGGCTGCTGATCCAACCTGTGTGTGTGTGTGTGTGTGTGTGTGTGTGTGTGTGTGTGTGTGTGTGTGTGTGTGTGTGTGTGTGTGTGTGTGTGTGTGTGCCTGTGCCTCTGTGTGTGTGTGTGTGTGTGTGTGTGTGTCTGTGCCTCTGTGTGTATGTTTGTGTGCGTGCGTGCATGCATGCATGCGTGGGGGGGGGGGGGGTGTTGGTCAGTGCTGGGACTTTTGTTCACACATTTTGCCACTATTGTTTTTTAAAAGATTATTTTTTGACGTTTTTTTAAAATTATTTGACAGATTTGAAGAGACAGAGATAGAGACATCTATCTATCTATCTATCTATCTATCTATCTATCTATCTATCTATCTATCTATCTATCTATCTATCTATCTATCTATCTATCTATCTATCTATCTATCTATCCATCCATCTATCTATCTTACAGTTTGGAGATGAAATGTGTCAGAGAGGGGAATGACATGCAGAGAACGACCCGGGCTGGATTCTAACCCGGGTCTGCTGTGAAGAGGACAGAGACTCTATGGAGGGGGACGGGGACGGGGGTCTAACCACGACACCACTAGCGACGAAAAGTCGACCTTCCCGGGACCCCTCTAGTAAACATGTGTGAAGCTAAATCTGGGCCCTGGTTCCACCAATCATTGGCACAACTCCCACAAAAATGTTGTCGGTGTGTTCGTGTTTTTGGGAATGAGGAAACACACACACACACACACACACACACACACACACACACACACACACACACACACACACACACATGACGTGAGCTGTGATGAAGCCTTTTATTTATTTAGATCTCCATTTCCTCCACGCCTCTTTCTGTTGTTTTATATAAAAATATTACAGGTTTACACATCACACACACACAGACACAGACAGACACACAGACAGACAGACAGACACAGACACAGACACAGACAGACACACACAGACAGACACAGACACAGACAGACACACAGTTCAACCATCGGTGTCATGATGAAGGTCCTTGTGGTTTTGATGCTCGTCTGCTCCGTCTACGCCAATGAGATAAAGATTGTGTCGGACCAACAGCCGTGTCTGCAGGACGTCCACGCTGCACTGAGAGAGATCACCGCCTCACTGTCTGAGACGAAGCTGGAGGTGAAATACCTGCAAGCAGAGAATAAAGGTACAGTGTCTGTCAGGTTGATAGTGTAGTACACTAGATCAGACCAATTTTCCCATTTTCAGGGAACAAAGAACGGGTTCACAACATTAATCTTTTCTGCAGCAATGGAAGTAAATGAAGATTTGAAAGTTGATGCAAACAATTGGTCCAGGTGTCCAATCTTTAGCTCATGACTTCCAAACCCTCTGTCTGTATAAAAGCAATGTTGGAACAGACTGTGTGTGTGTGTGTGTGTGTGTGTGTGTGTGTGTGTGTGTGTGTGTGTGTGTGTGTGTGTGTGGACTGTGTCACTACCTTCTGAAGCATTATGAGGACAGTATTGACCTGCAGGAAGTAGTAGATTGATTTTATTGTTAGATCATATAGATCGATTCATTTCATTCCAGAGCACATTGAGACATTGAACTGAGTAAATTACAATAGAAACTGTCAAGATATATATTTTATAAAAATTTTGGCCCATTGTGTTTTCGCATTTAAAACCTAAGAAATACTGTGTCTCCCTCCCTCTCTCTCTCCCTCCCTCCATCCCTCACAGTCTGTCTCTCCCTCCCTCCCTCCCTCTCTCTCTCTCCCTGCCTTCCTTCCTCCCTCCCTCACTCTCTCTCTCACCCTCCCTATCTCTCCCACCCTTCCTTCCTCCCTCCCTCTCTCTCTCTCCCACCCTTCCCTCCCTCCCTCTCTCTCTCTCTCTCTCTCCCTCTCTCCCTCCCTCCCTCTCTCTCCCACCCTTCCTTCCTTTCTCTCTCTCTCTCTCTCTCCCTCCCTCCCTCCCTCCCTCCCTCTCTCTCTCTCCCCCTCTCTCCCACCCTTCCTTCCTTCCTCCCTCTCTCTCTCTCTCTCTCTCCCTCCCTCTCTCTCTCTCCCTCTCTCCCCTCCCTCTCTCTCTCTCTCCCCCTCTCTCCCACCCTTCCTTCCTTCCTCCCTCTCTCGCTCTCTCCCTCCCTCTCTCTCTCTCTCTCTCTCCCTCCCTCCCTCTCTCTCTCCCTCCCTCCCTCTCTCTCTCTCTCTCCCTCACTCCTCCCTCTCTCTCAAACTTTATCTGCGTTTTTTTTCAGGACTGGGGGATCAGCAGACTGAGGTTGAGAAGCTGAAGAAACAGCAGCAAGGTGTGTGTGTGTGTATATGTGTGTGTGTGTGTGTGTGTGTGTGTGTGTGTGTGTGTGTGTGTGTGTGTGTGTGTGTGTGTGTGTGTGTGTGTGTGTGTGTGTGTGTGTGTGTGTGTGTCTGTATTGGTCTGTATATGGGTGTGTGTGTGTGTGTGTTTGTGGATTAATCACTTCTCCTCTAACAAAAACCTGTTCAAACATTTTCAACCAGAATATATATAGTAAGTTCCTAAGTACAATTCACTGAGGACCCGCACCGTTACACTTAGAAATGCAAACATTTCACAGAACGTGAGTCCCCACTCTACGGGTTGTGCTATTATTCACTTTATAGATTTTCCACAAGGTGGCGCTGCTATTAACTGTTAATCCCTCCCTCCCTCCCTTGCCCTCCCTCTCTCTCTCTCCCTCCCTGCCTCTATCTCTCCCTCTCCCTCTCTCTCTCTTTCTCTCTCTCCCTCCCTCCCTCCCTCTCTCTCCATCAAACTTTATCTGTGTTTTTTTTGTTGTTTTTTCAGAACAAGCAGCGAAACTGGACAAACAGGAGGATCAGCTACAAGGTGTGTGGACATCATCACATCTGTGTTTCTCCCTCCCTCCCTTGCTCTCTCTCTCCCTCTCTCTCTCTCCCTCCCTCTCTCCCTCCCTTGCTCTCTCTCTCTCCCTCTCTCTCCCTCCCTCCCTCTCTCCCTCCCTTGCTCTCTCTCTCCCTCTCTCTCTCTCTCCCTCCCTCTCTCCCTCCCTCTCCCCCTCCCTTGCTCTCTCTCCCTCCCTTCCTCCCTCCCTCTCTCCCTCTCTCCCTCCCTTGCTCTCTCTCAAACTTTATCTGTGTTTTCTTTTTTTCCAGAACAAGCAGCAAATCTGAAGGATCAGCAGACTGAGGTTGAGAAGCTGAAGAAACAGCTGCAAGGTGTGTGTGTATATGTGTGTGGATTAATCACATCTCCTCTAACAAAAACATGTTGAAGCATTTTCAACCAGAATATACTTTCATAAGGAAAAGTATGTTCCTAAGTACACGCCCTCAATTAATCTCTAAAACTGATGCCAACTCTCTCTCTCTCTCTCTCTGCCTGTCTGTCTGTCTGTTTGTCTGTCTCATTCTCTCCCTCTCTCCCTCTCTCTCTCTCTCTCTCTCTCTCTCTCTCTCTCTCTCTCTCTCAGGTAAACAGGTGGCTTTCTCTGCCTCTCTGGTGGCTACTATCAATCAAACCATTGGACCATTTGGTGCACAAACTCCTCTGGTCTTCAAACACGTCGTCACCAACATTGGAAACGCCTACAGCCCAGTCACAGGTACCTGAACTAGACATTTAACTTTAGTCTGATGCAGCAAATTCTCCATTAAAATTTGGGTAACGTAGTTAATGCCTATTAAGCATAAGTAAGTGGGGGGCGCCTTTAGCTCAGTTGGTAGGGAGTCCCCCACATGGGCCTCGGCCAGCAGCAGACCCGGGTTTGATTCCAGCCCGCGGTCGTTCTCTGCATGTCACTCCCCTCTCTGCCCCATTTCACCTCTGTCTCTACACTATCAATAAAGCATAAAAATGACAAAAAATATCTTGTCCACCTAACGCCTTTTTCCGACCGCAAGCGCCTTTTTTAAATTGATTCCCAATGACCAAGAAGACGGAAGAGAAACTGATTTTTCCGTCTCTGTTTACCCGAAACTGTACGAAAATAGTGACTTAAAATGACCAGAACAGAGGGAGGAGAGCCCGTTGGTGGGAGCAGAACAGAGGGAGGAGAGCCCGTTGGTGGGAGCAGAACAGAGGGAGGAGAGCCCGTTTGTGGGAGCAGATGAGGCGGACACTTGATTCGCTATATTTGTATCTCCTACGGATCATTTCATGTGCACACATCAGCCTACAACTTGCTCCGTGTGCTTGCAGGAGTCGCGATAACTCCTCATCCAAACAGAGGATGGTGGAAAGTATTCTCCGTTTCATAAGACTACTCATATTAAAATGTAACGATTAGAAATAGAATAAAGCGCGTAAAACGCTTGAAAAAAACGGTCGAAAAAAAAGGTCAGTAGACACTCTCCCGAGCGCACAGCCAGCGTTTAACGGACACGGGCCCTTAGTTTATGTTTATCAATTAATGTACCCTTATTGTAAAGTGTTACCAAAATTTGACCTAAAAAAACGTTCCACAGGAGCCTTCACTGCGCCGCTGAAAGGAGCCTATCACTTCGAGTTGCACATCTATGGACATGGAGGAAGTCGTGCTAACGGCGCTGTGTTGGTGAAGAACTCAGAGCGCATCTTCATCGCATTTGAAAACCAGCCGTCCCGTTCAGCGTCTGCTTCTAACGGCGTCACACTGCTCCTGGAGGCTGGAGATGTCATGTCTGTGCGTCTGTGGACTGGCGCAATAGTGTATGACAATAGAAATCACCACACCACCTTCAGCGGCCATATGCTTTTCACCATGTAACACGCAGACATCTTCACCTACACCTACATGATGTCACTGCAGGTTTTTCTTTTCTTTAATAATTCTGGAGCTTAAAATATTATCCTGATCAGGGGCGTGCACAGGTAGACCCTAAGTGGTGCTTGAGCACCTGCCCTTTGCCCCCTGGACCAATCAAGTGCCCTTTTGCAAAACATAAAAATAAATAAATAAACCATTTATAAATACTGGACGATTAAAAGCGTGTGATAATAATGCCACGATTAACTCATAATTTAAAAAAATAAAAACAATTTTTTTATTATTATTATTATAATTTTTTCTTTGAAGGCCCTGAACTAGTAGGTCCAGGGTCCCCACCCCAGTTTCCCAAATTCCTGTGAGAAAAACTGTTATGTGTGTCTGGTTATTAGAAGTCATTAGACCAGGAGGTTGTGTCTATGTACAATTAACCTTAAAATCATTTGGACATCAATCAAAAGATGTAGTGTGTTATTTGGCTCAGAGATTCCCAATTGCCTGCAGAAAAAGTAGCCTTATGCCTTGTTGTTATGCTGCAAAAAGTGCCCTTATTTTGCCCTGAGCACCTGCCCCCCAAAATGTCTGTGCACGCCACTGATCCTGATCATAATCACTGCAGCAAAATCCATTAATTTTTCATTTTTCCTTCATATAAAAGTCATAAATAATCAAATCTGTAACTGAAATGAAGACAAATGTCATGTAATGTTATCTGTCTGATTCCTTTGTCATTAAAAATCACAGCAAAGCATCTCTGGACATTTCATGGTATTTTGGTTGTTGTCATTTAAATATCAACCGATTGAACCCAAAAATAAACATGGAAGTTTATATTGCTCAGAGACTTTCCTAAGCTTATTCTCAGCTACAGGTGCTTGTAACAACAGCTAGTATATAAGAAAATGCAGAATATTATTGGACTACAACTGTATTGAACAAATAATACAATGAGGTGGGAAAGCTAGGCTAGGCTAAAGCTATGCAGCCTGAGTTTATCTCCACACACTATTGCTGTCTTCAGTAACGTGAGTTTGAGCGACTACCGCACACTATCTCTGTCTGTGTGTGGCAGCGATGCCCTCTCACAGGGGAGAGACTCGCCACAGTCAACCTGAGTCACACACACACAGATAACACACAAGTGAAGCTCCGGCTCATCAGTGAGCCGCGGAGTGATTTTGACAGTTGTTCTACAGTTTGGTGAACAGTCCGAGTGCTGTTGTTTGCTCATATCAGCACTCCTTCAGAATGCTCAGAAGGTCTCTCGTCCAATCAGATCACTCGCTCAGAACCAACTGCTGTATAATGGACTACAACTGTATTGAACAAATAATTTAGCCTCCGACTTTCCATAGGCGAGTTCATACACAATCAACAATTTTCAAACCATAATAGTTGAACTATAATGTTGAAAAGTATAAACATATCGTTTCCAGTTTTTTTACAAAAAACTAAATTTGAGGTGATGTAACAAAACATAAAAATGGGTTTCAATGCTAGTTTCAATGCTAGTTTCAATGCTAGTTTCAATGCTAGTTTTTTTAAGGGAATCTTATGACAGCTATTAAATCAATCATCCATCAATATTCTTTTCTGCTTTTTTTCATAAATTACTTTAAAACAAAAATAAATTAAAGGGGAATATCTCATTTCAAGCTTTGCATAATCATAGCAGTTACTCTGGAATAGTGTAATACAGTCTGCAGCCAGTTGGGGGAGCTGACACACTGTTAGTACTTTTAGACATGTTGTGTATAACTATGCAATATGAACATCTTAAATGTAGCAGCCTTAAAGAGCTAAGTCATGTTTAAATCAATTGAAGAAAATTCGGAAATCTTTGAATAAATGTGCAATTTTATAGCAATATTTAACTAATTATGTGTAAATTTTTATCTCTTTAAAAAAAACAGTTGGATAAAGCCAGAGTAAAAAAATCTATCTTTTACACCATATCAGTGTCCAAAGTCTTTACAGACAGATTTTGGATAGAGACTTTTTTCATATTATAAATACAATTATTCTATGTACAGGACAGTATTTCAAAATGCAATTTCAAAAAAATCCTTCTGTAATAACCTTCAGAATATTGCTAAGAATGATTATGGAAAATGTAGTTGATGTAAGTTCTAGAAGTTGAGATGTTGGTTCAGAGATATTGAAAAAAAGTAATTAGTACAGCAGAAGTTATAAAATCCATGCGCCATCACTGAAGGCTTTACCTCATGTAGATGCACCGACAGTGCTGTTGTTAATTACTCATGGGGAGCGACAGAAGTTGCGCACTATGACTTTAAAGATGGTTGTATAGGAGAAATATACACAAACAGACAAGGTTTAGTCAAAAAAACACCTACATTTAAGAATTTGGATTTATACCTGTATGAAAGAAGACATGTTATGGAAGCAAAATAGACAGCAAAATCCCAACATTTATCAGTGCTTGAAAAAGACTTAAAATTCGCCTTCATGCAGATTATTCAGATGTTCCTCTGTCATACTTTCCCACTGCAGCAGCTGCTCTGAACATTTCTCCACATGTCAAACTCTGTGTCACAATTCCCCCCTTCAAAATAAAACTAAAAACTAAAATATAATGGGATTTACTAGTTTGTATAAAACACAAACTAAGGGGAAAAAATCTTCAAAAATGCTTGAAGAGAACAAGATGGGGTTACAATTAAAATGTATATGTCATCAAGTAAACAACAGTTGTAATTTGAGGAGTGTGTGTGTGTGTATGAGAGTGAGAGTGTGTGAGAGTGTGTGTGTGTGTGTGTGTGTGTGTGTGTGAGAGTGAGAGTGAGAGTGTGTGTGTGTGTGTGTGTGTGTGTGTGTGTGTGTGTGTGTGTGTGTGTGTGTGTGTGTGTGTGTGTGTGTGTGTGAGAGTGTGTGTGTGTGTGTGTGTGTGTGTGTGTGTGTGTGTGTGGTCAACACATGGTTTCGATTTTCCACAGTGGGATTCCTGAGGTTTTTTCTGAAACGCTTCCCAGAAGAAAAGAAAGTGGGAAGAGAGACATGAACTGTAACGTCTTATTTCCAACATTAACACACGTAAGGTTATTGTGCGTGATTCATTTTCATTACATCCAAAATGCCTTGGTTTTAAAGGTACTACGAGGAACTTTTAAACATTTCTGATACTGTCTAATTTTTACTCTGATGATCATAAATTACATGTAACAGCAAACGAGACCATCAGTGCAAAGAATGCTATTTTTATATAGTTTTTTTTAATGCCTTTGTCATGGGTACGCTCACCCAGGAACAACAGCTGGCGTGGTAAAAACACTTTTGTCCAAAGGGGGCGCTAGAATTAACACAAACAAAAGTTCCTCGGTTCACCTTTGATATAAAAGATGGGACTTTTTAATGTTTTTTTAGAGAAACTGCAAGTAGCATTCACACTCACACATACACACTATATGCCACTCTGCACACAAATATTGTAATTTTCATCCTATGTAAATTATTTTCTTAGGTATTATATTCTGTTGTATGTTGATCCACGTCTAAGACGATTTTCTGCCACGATAGAGAAAAAAGTTTTCTGAATCTGAAAGGTGCAAAAACCACTCTAACCACTACACCACAACCGTTTACATGTTTGAACCTGCTGCAAAAAAACTGACAAGATCAATTTGAAGCCAACCGCAGAGAGAGGGAGAGGGAGAGATAGAGAAAGAGAGAATGAGAGTGAGAGAGAGAGGGAGAGGGAGGGAGAGATAGAGAAAGAGAGAGAAAGAGAGAGAGAGAGACAGACAGGCAGAGAGAGAGAGACATATATATATATATATATATATATATATATAGAGAGAGAGAGAGAGAGAGAGAGAGAGTTGGCATCAGCTTTATACCAACAGCCACCTGCAGCATCTGCCTGGGCTCGTCTGTCTGTCAGAGATAAGGAATGTATCTATAAACACTGTGATATAAGTTATTGTTGTATTCAGCTCTTAAAGGTACGGTGTGTAATATCAGACATATATATTTTTGTGATCTTAATGTAGGCTAATGTAGGCTCACCGTAAATCTTGATGTATTGTCTTTGTTTTTACTATTTTCATAATGCAATTTCTAATGTCTAATGTCTTGATGTATTTCATGCCCCTGTAAAGCACTTTGAATGGCCTTGTGTCTGAATTGTGCTATATACATAAACTTGCCTTGCGTTAAAGGTACAATGTGTAATATCAGAGTATTTGGGCATCATCTAGTGGTCAGATTGTAGATGTCAAAACTCCTTTGCTAACCCCTCCCTTTGTGGAGAATTTACAGAAGCTACGGTGGCCTTTATCATCAGAAGAAAAATTAGTGGTTTACGTAAAAAAAAAAAATCTAAAAAGATGGGTCTATAGCTACTTATTAAATATTTTGCGAACTCCAATTTGAGAGGTATACATTTCACATTTTATTGTTATTTCAAATCTCCCTTTGTCTTGATCCTATTGCGTCTTCTATAGGTTCAAATTAAACATATAATTGAATGTTGTCTTCATAACGTTTAAAATGCGAGTGCTACTACATGTAAATAACACTGGGCCCTTTGATCAAGATACAGCACAACACAGACAGTAAGAAACCACAGAAACATTATCTGTGCGTTCAGAGAGTTTTTTTATTGAAATTTTAAAAAATATTTAAATTCACTTTAAAAAAAAAAGATTTTTATGTTTCTTGGCTCAGTTTTAAACAGAAAAAGATGCTCATATACAGCTCCGGAAAAAATTAAGAGACCAGTCTGGATTTTTATTCAATCTGCTCTTTTTTTTTAAGATATTTTCTTTTGGCATTTTTATGCTTTTATTGATAGTGTAGAGACAGAGTTGAAATGGGGCAGAGAGGGGAGTGACATGCAGAGAACGACCGCGGGCTGGAGTCGAACCCGGGTCCGCTGCTGGCCGAGGCCATGGGGGGGACGCCCTATCAACTGAGCTAAGGGCGCCCCCATGGAAATGCTCTTTAATGACAATATTATTATTGTAAATTTGGTAAAAATGTTGTCAGTAGTTTATAGAATAAAACCAAAATGTTCATTCTACTCAAACATATGCCATATGATAGTAAAATAAGAGACACTGAACATTTGGAGTGGTCCCTTAATTCTTTCCAGAGCTGTATATTTCTAGTTGCTGTGCCTTTTAGAAAACAATATTTCAACACATTTATATTCCATGAACTAAAAAAAACAACAAACAGTAAAACTTGTGATTTGTGTTAAAAGGTGCTGCAGTCCGTCCGTATAAAACATTTGTAGAAAAGAGAAAATCTATTTAAGGTGCTTTGAGGAACTTTTAGTTTGTGTTCATTCTAGCGCCCCCCTTTGGGCAAAATCGGTAGTGTTTTTTTAACACGCCAGCTGTTGTTCCTGGGTGAGCGTACCCATGACAAAGTCATTAAGAAAAACTATATAAAAATAGAATTCTTTGCACTGATGGTCACGTTTGCTGTTACATGTCATTCATGATCATCAGAGGAAAAATTAGACAATTTAAAGAAAGGTTTAAAAGTTCCTCGTAGCACCTTTAAAAATAGATTTTCTTTGCTTAAAAAAATACATGATTTTGAATTTCACAGTAAAAGCCCTGTTTTAATATATGTACAAAAAGACAATAAAACAAAAAAAACAATAAGTCCAAACAAACCATCATCTGCAGAGTAGTTAGTAGATTTTCCGACATATTGAATGAGCTCCACTGGATCATGACCAGACCAACAGGCTGAGCAAATTTAAATTAGCCAGCGACAGTTCTGGATTTCCAGGCTAGAATTTTCCCCCATCGATTCAATTCAATAACAGCAGTATTCCTTAAGCAGAGTCTAGTGGCCACCAGAGGAACTGCAGCTTATCAACCCTTTTTATTCTAAGCTTAAAAGTGGACCTGGTTGTTTAGGACTTAAAGCTGGGGTATATGATTTCTGATTGGTCAAAGTTAACATGAGCTGTACACTTTGACCAATCAGATCGAGGCTCCGATTCTCTGTTCTTATTGGCTGTTGGGACTCCCCATTCACTTTGGCACGACTGTGTTGGTGTAGAGCGTGTCAGGGAGGGACCATAGGGGAGGGACCAAAGAGAACAAGTGGAGCGGTTGAGGTATTTGGATTCGAATCTCTATCCCAACTGCCATTTTCTCCCCAAATCCTCCACCCCAGCTTTAACACATTATATATATATATATATAAACATCACACATGTCACAATAGAAGGGTTAGTTAGCTTATATGTACAAACACACCATTACTCCCATTGTGGAAAGCTACGCCCACATTCATATCCCATATCCAATAACGGCTCATTCTGTTACTTTTTGTAGCTGTATTCCTTAAAGGTGCTCCGAGGAACTTTCACCCTGCGTTCCGAATCGCATACTATTGGGTATTGGAACACAGGGGATAGTTTGCGTTTATTCTAGCGTCCCCTTTGGACAAAAGCGGTAGTGTTTTTACCACGCCAGCTGTTGTTCCTGGGTGAGCGTATACCCATGACAAAGGCATTATAAAAACTATATAAAAATAGCATTCTTTGCACTGATGGTCTCGTTTGCTGTTACATGTAATTTATGATCATCAAATATTTAAAAGTTTCTTGTAGCACATTTAAATTTTGAATTGAGTAAAAATGTATTACTACTGAGTGTTATGGCTTCTTGACTGACTATAGTCCTTAGAAACACAGGGCGTCTGTGGTGAAGTGTGTAGGGCGGTCGTCCACTGGGTTACAGGGTCGGTGGTGGTTCGATCCCCCGTCTCCCCGCCACATGTCCAAGTGTCCCTGGGCAAAGAGACACTGAACCCTAAATGTCTCCTGATTGTTAGCTTGCACCCTGCGTGGTAGCTGCTGCTGCTATCAGTGTATGAATGTGTGTGTGATTAGTTGAATGTGTACGAAACAATGTAAAGCGCTTTGAGTCTGAAAAACCAGGGAAAAGAACCATATAAGTGGAGTCCATTTACCATTTGAGTAGCGTAGAAGCTTCCAGCCTCTTTGAAAAAACTCTTTCTTTCTTTCTTAAGCCTCTCCTTTAGTCTTTCCATTCATCCTCCCATCTTGCCTCCTCAGGTCTTGATGCCATAAAATCGACTTCTCTAAATTATGAGAATATTTTTGTTGGGTGAATTTTGGGGGCAAATCTTGTCAATCAAAAATGTTAATTTCACACAAACACCATTTATACATAAAGAGTGGTCTTTTAAAATGTGCTAAAGCTGAATTCTTTAACTTAAAGACTTCTAACTTCTTAAAGACGAAAAGAGGACTGAATCGGCTTCTTGACTGACTAATCCTTAGAAACACTGAGTGACTTGCTGCTTTCGTACCGTAGCAGCTTCCAGCCTCTGTTGAAAAACTCTACCTCTCTTTCTTCTCCCTCTCTACTTTAGTCTTTCCATTCATCCCCCCATCTTGCCTCTTCATATCTTAAAATCAGCTTCTCTACATTATGGCAATACTTTTTAAGGGAATTTGGGAGCAAATATTGTCAAAAAAAATATATATGTATGTGAAAATGATCTAAAGCTGAATTCTTTAATTTTGAATAGACGAAAAGAGGAGTGCATCGGTTTCTTGACTGACTTCTCCTTAGAAACACTTGACGCACTGAGTGACTTGCTTCTGTCTTAGTGTAGTAGCTTCCGGCCAGATCCTTTCTTTCTTTTCACTCTCTTCTTTAGTCTTTCCATTCATCCCCCCATCCTGCCGCCTCATGTCTTGATTCCTTGCGGTTCTTTCTCTGTGTTCAAAGCGATCTCTAGTCTTTTCTTTTCATCCACCAGTTCATATCGTCCCTTCCCGTCCGTCTGCGGAGCCTCAAGTCTGGATCTTCTCCTCAGGACTATGACCGTCAGCAAGAAGCACAGCAGACCCCCGCACACAAAGACAACCTGCATTCCCAGAAACCTGTACAGACAGACAGAGAGACAGACAGAAAGACAGACAGACAGACAGACAGACAGACAGACAGACAGACAGACAGACACACACACAAACAATGGTGGTCAAGGAATTTGTTGTTTTGCGTTTTTTTCTTTTCCCTCTTTCAGGGTTAGGCCTGAGTCGCCATCTTGATAAAATAATAAATTTTTTTCAACGCTCACACAAAACGGACAGGTAGCGGATTGTGAGTAGATATTAGCTGTGTTTTTTTAAAGTGTTCTGAACTACAATGACTGAGCTTAGCATGCCTTTAAGTCGCAATGAGGTGAGATGACATGTAATTAACCCTGGTGAAACATAGTAAAATGTTACTTTGTGGGCCACCTGTAAAATGTTACTTTAACAAAAACACTCATCATTAGTTACTTTCAAAAAAACATCTTAAAAATGATCTCAAAAATCCATATTATTTTGCTTTTTGACCATATGAACTTAAATGTGCTTATATTTTGCATTAGTAACATGATTTTGTAGTTCTTTTTGTTTACTCTAATTTAAATAGTATTCATTTTTTATTAGATTTTTTGGTCTTTTTCTTTTATCGTTCTTATTTTGTCCCACCCGTGCATAAAGTATGTCTATGTGCATATTTTTTGCTATTTTAATCTTGTTTATCTTGCACATAGAAAAAAATATATACACTTTGTGGGACACCTGTAAATGGCGGCAGGTAAAAAGGTGGACCCCTCTCAACTCACTCACCTGTGTCTGAAGCTGTCCAGGTTGTAGTAGAGACAGGACGTCTGTTTGCCGCATTTCTTCCCCCACAGGATGCAGGTGGTGTCAATTACGCTGCCGTACAACACCGGGCCGGGCATGAACGCTACAGACAGACACAAAATGTGTGGTTTTCATTGTGTGTACATATTACTTAATACAAAGACAAAAAAACATAAGATGCATGAAAAATTAATACAAATTAAAATGTAGGAGTGTCAAAAGCTCAACTTGGATGGATAGATGGATGGATGGATGGGTAGATAGATAGATAGATAGATAGATAGATAGATAGATAGATAGATAGATAGATAGATAGATAGATAGATAGATAGATTGGGCAGTTCTCAGACTCAGTTTTATGGACTCACCGAGGACTCTGAACAGCATGTACTGAACTCCCACCGCGAAAGACTTGTCCTCAGTGGGCACCGTCCTGTAGTAGAGACACACACACACATTTAGCGTGATGGTAATAAAAGCTTCAACCCAGACCTGGTTCCTACATGCCTCAAGCCATGTCTTAAAATAAGGATCTGCCTATTAAAGTAGCTACGAGGAACTTTTAAATATTTCTGAAATAGTCTCATTTTTCCTCTGATGATCATAAATTACATGTAACTGCAAACAATTTTATATGAAGACGATGCAGTCGCTCAGAAGATCGGCCATTTTTAAGGTTTTATTTATTCATATTATGGAAAATGCCAAGGAGCTGAACAATAATTTTTTTTTTCAAACAATGTGTAATGTCGTCTTGTGTAAAGGTACTTTATACATTTTTTATTGAGAAAAGTATCGTTCAGGAACTGCTATCGAAGTGAAGGTATCAGTTTTGATCAATATTGATTTTTTTTTAAATACCCAACCCTACGGGGGAGATTAACAAAATCTTGCCTTGGGCCCCCAATAGTCTAGTGCCGGCCCTGACTTTGTGGTGTTTGTTTTGAATGGCTGACATGCTGAAACAGGGCTGAGGAATGATGATGATTGAAAGGTGATAACAGATAACACAGGATTTATGACTTTGCATTGTATTATTTCAGTTCCATGTTCAGTTGTTGTTTTCGGTTCAGATATTTTCCTGTCAGGAGATTCATCTGGTTATTCTCGTCTAAAAACAAACTCCTTCTCAGAGTCATAACTGGGTCAAATATGAAGAAACAGTGTGGCTATCACTTTAAGGCTACATAACTAAACCTTGAGAAGTCATTTTTCTGCTCCACATGTCTGGAAAAAACGTATTCTGATATCTTCTTGTTTTCATATTCTTATACATTTTAATTAGTTAAAGGTGCTCCGAGGAACGTTCAGTTTTTGTTAATTCTTGCACCCCCTTTGGACAAAAGCGGTAGTGATTTTACCACACCAGCTGTTGTTCCTGGGTGAGCGTACCCATGACAAAGGCATAAAGAAAAACTTTATAAAAATAGCATTCTTTGCACTGATGGTCTCGTTTGCTGTTACATGTCATTTATGATCATCAGAGGAAAACATTTGACTGTTTCAGAAATATTTAAAAGTTGCTCGAAGCTCCTTTAATGTCATTTTTATTTGTGCACACATTTCTTTTTATCTCTTGTAAATCATCACCAATAAAAACAATTAATTAACTGGAATCTATTCCCAATAAGCCTGCCAGGCTGAAATAAAAATATAAATCAAAAGTGGAAAAAAATAAAAAGTCTGACTTCTTTCTCTTGAGCAAAAAGGAAGATGACAAACCCTTCATATTTTTAATAACCTCCATAAATTCCTTCATCATCTTTGGCAATTAATTATAATTATAGTTTACAGGTGAGAGCAGCTCCTCCATTGTTGCAGCACATTAAAAAACCCACACGATTCCACACACACACACACACACACACACACACACACACACACACACACACACACACACACACACACACACACACACACACTTCTGTAATTAAGTTTAAGGAACGGCAGCCTACAGAATCACTGTGAGAACCAGTAATGTCTAAAACGGTCTGAGGAGGAAGTGGTGTGCTGTGCTTTAAGTTTAAAGGAAAAATTAAAACTACACTGATTTCAGCATAGCTGTTTACATGAGACATGAATAACGCAATTCTGATTAATCTTCAAGGATAATGATGGAAAAATAATGTCTTAAAATCTGTTTTTACTTTGTCACTATGGGTTATTGATTGTTGAATTAATTGCAGCAGAAGTAGCAGGGAGGAGCAAAGTATGTTTACAAAACGACTGCTGCTGCATGCGCACACACACAAAAACACACACACTGCAGCTGTAATGGTCATGTGCATATGACAAATAAACCATCTTGAACACACACACACACACACACACACACACACACACACACAGACCAATTACATTATACTGTCTCACCGTAGTATCATGATGTAGGAAGGTGTCTGTGAGAATGAAGCGATGAAGCTTGTGAGCCCCAGCAGAGCCATGAAGGGCAGGAGGAGATGAGAGCAGCCGCTGCCACATGTACCTTGGCGCGCAAAACCAAGTCCGCCATCCCCACCGCCATCCCCTACACACCTGCAACCTGTGTAGTTCTGAGAAGAAAAAATATATTATATGTTATTGTTTAATATGTAAAAATGACTGTAGTAGATCTCGAATAAGACCAGGTTGCCATCCCACTACACACCGGTGTAGTTCAAAGAAGACAAAATATATTAAATGGATTTTTTTCTTGTTTCCTTTTTTATAAAAACAAAATTACAAAATTATAAATATTTTTGTGCAAAATTAAAAGAGAAATAAACATTTAATAAAAAAAGGAATAGCGCATTTTTGATGAGTTATTCAGGCATGATTTCGCGTTCCAGCACTGGAAAATAAATCTTGAGTTCCTTCCAGGGCTTTTCCCTTTCTCTCGTCATGTATTGAAAACTTTCCCCCGGGATCCTTCAAGCTTCCAGTGATAGTCCAGGCATTGTGTAACCTAACCTTAAAAAAATTTCAACAGAACTATTCCAACTTTTCCTGTCTCGTGGTTATGTCATTAATAACATACTAAAAGTCTTAAGGAATCCAAGTGGAGGAAAGTGGTTTTCTTAGGGGTTACTTAATCTTTAAACCAATTTTTCGGCTTTCTAAAATCATGTTTTATAGTTTATAAGGCTGCATTGATGATTTTCCTTGGGATCCTTTAGACTTCCAGTAAGGCTGCATTGTTACTGCCAGCTGTAGGGGAAGCACGTGAGGAGAGAGGGAAAGCCCTGGAAAATAAATCTAGAGTTCCTTCCAGGGCTTTTCCCTTTCTCTCGTCATGTATTGAAAACTTTCCCCCGGGATCCTTCAAGCTTCCAGTGATAGTCCAGGCATTGTGTAACCTAACCTTAAAAAAATTTCAACAGAATTATTCCAACTTTTCCTGTCTCGTGGTTATGTCATTAATAGTCTGGCATGACCACTTCCGCCAGCGTCTATTCGCTTGCGTCGAAAAGCAACGCAGCCCTGACGCAGCCCCCTCCTTTTCCGGTTGCTGGCTTTCCCCTATTGTGATCCCCCTCGAATTCGGAAACAATTCGCTCACAGTCAACCCGTGTGCTTATGTGCAGCGCTCTCTCTCTCACACACACACACACACACACACACACACACACAGGGTGTGAGAAGTCACATCACTGTAGATGGAAATAAAGTGTGGCTATACTTCGGGATAATAATATTGGCGGCGGCGGTCCGGGACGCAGCCTAGTTTAGCCTAGCCTAGCTGTCCAACTTCATTGTACAACTACCCCCGGGCAGAAATACCCTCATAAACTCTGGAAAATGAAGCGTGGGGGTTTGAATTGAGCACCGGACCTTATAACCAGCTAGATTAAGATCCGCCGTTCCCTTTCTTTGGTGAGGGACTAAGCAGCGGTGTTTTAGCGACGGGGAAAGATTCCAACGGCTTCCACTATCACCTAGCAACTCTTACGGCTACTTGCTGCAGTTGGTGTAGCGCTCACAACGTCAAAACCCTGTTCTGCCTGTAAACAGACGGACTACGGCTCTGACTACAGCGATAGGAGGTGGTGACATAAGTTCTCGAATGCTAAAAATTCTACTCGACCGCCGTAGCCGTCCTCTCAACCGCCGATGATAATGTTACCAGAGATAACACTACGTGGCTAGTTCACTCCGGTTAAGTTATCCCGTGAGCTCCTCGGGGGCTAAAATGTATGGTGTCTTGACATGCTGGTTAGAAAGCAACACACTATGTATATTCCTTTTGTCTTTAATAGTTTTTGTGTGGCGTTTGCGGGTTTAGCCATTTCTCTGACGTCTGGACGTGAAGACGTTCCATCAAAATAAGTCCCCCCCGGCACTATTTTGCAGGACACCGCTGCTGCTTCCCCGGGTTAGCCCCGCCCTAGATGATTGTGATTGGTTTAAACAAATACAAACAGGCTAGTCCAGTTTCCCCCGGTTTCCCCACCCGAATAGACGGCTCTAAACAGAGTGCTTCCAGACCATACTACGTGCTGTAGTTTGGTCTGGCTTTGCGAGACTATGTCATTAATAACATACTAAAAGTCTTAAGGAATCCAAGTGGAGGAAAGTGGTTTTCTTAGGGGTTACTTAATCTTTAAACCAATTTTTCGGCTTTATAAAATCATGTTTTATAGTTTATAAGGCTGCATTGATGATTTTACTTGGGATCCTTTAGACTTCCAGTAAGGCTGCATTGTTACTGCCAGCTGTAGGGGAAGCACGTGAGGAGAGAGGGAAAGAAATATTTCTAAACTCCCCTGAGTAAACTAACTGTTCCTGAGAAGGATTACTGGCTGTATGAGTATTATATGTTGTCATAAACATTTTGTATCTAGAAAAAAATCCCCTCTTAAAGTAGCTACGAGGAACTTCGAAGCGTCTTTGAGTTTAGTTTTTATGGGAAACAAACTCCGCTGGGGAGAAACATCTGAAACATTTCTAAACGTTTCAATCATTACTAATGTACTTAAACAAATGAAAGTTGGGGTGTGCTCTTGGTGTATTTGTAAGAGCATTCCCCAGAGTCTCAGTCCTCTTCACAGCAGACCCGGGTTAGAATCCAGCCCGGGTCGTTCTCTGCATGTCATTCCCCTCTCTGTCTGTCTGTCTGTCTGTCTGTCTGTCTGTCTGTCTGTCTGTCTGCCTGTCTGTCTGTCTGTCTGTCTGTCCTCTTCACAGCAGACCCGGGTTAGAATCCAGCCCGGGTCGTTCTCTGCATGTCATTCCCCTCTCTGTCTGTCTGTCTGTCTGTCTGTCTGTCTGTCTGTCTGTCTGTCTGTCTGTCTGTCTGTCTGTCTGTCTGTCTGTCCTCTTCACAGCAGACCCGGGTTAGAATCCAGCCCGGGTCGTTCTCTGCATGTCATTCCCCTCTCTGTCTGTCTGTCTGTCTGTCTGTCTGTCCTCTTCACAGCAGACCCGGGTTAGAATCTTGCCCGGGTCGTTCTCTGCATGTCATTCCCCTCTCTGACACATTTCATCTCTGTCTCTACACACTGTTTAACAAAGTTAGAAATGCCAAAAAAAAAAAAAAAAAAAGAATCATATGACAATACATTTTTATGATAGTTGGATTCTTGTAGGCCTTATTTATTAAACAGGTCCGTAACAACCAATAAAGTCACAACAGCAGTAACGTAAAGAACAGCTTAACTTTAATATTTTTTAATCTAATGAAAGCCAATAATATTTTGCCCAAAATATGGGGTGAGGTTGTTTGTCTGGTCAGGTCTTTAAGCAGGTTTTTGAAAGAGACAATACTAAGGACACTTTACCCGTAAATGGCACAGAGTCTGTGGACTATAGGTGTGATATAAATACTAAGATGCACCAGTCAGAGGAGCTGAGAATACTGCAGTACTTTCAGTGTGATACTTTACAAGGAGCTGAGAGCACATTGTTGAAATAGGAAACACAGACAGACAGACAGACAGACAGACAGAGACAGACAGACACACAGTCTGTCTGTCTGTCTGTCTGTCAGTGTGTGTGTTTGTGTGCGTGGGTATGTGTGTCTGTCTGTCAGTGTGTGTGTGTGTGTGTGTGTGTGTGTGTGTGTGTGTGTGTGTGTGTGTGGAGAA
>CM049407.1:1765000-1770000 GCA_026929865.2 Hyperoplus lanceolatus
ATCACGATGAGGTAATGTGTTTGTGTTGTTGATATAAATAATGACTATTTCAGATAATGGTTATCTGATGATGCATGAAAAATAATTGTTAATAAAAGATCGGCCAATACATGAAAATACAAATACACCCAGAACACACTATCAATACTATCAATGAGAAACATGGAAAGTGTCCAAAATTATTATTTAAACAACTAAAATAAAACCCTCTTACCGATCATCATAGTGGAGAAGGAGACTGTGCGGCTGAACTGTCTCTCTATGAACTTGGCCATGAAGGTAGCGAGTCCAGCTAGTAGCGCGGCTAGGTTCACCTGAGCTAACACCACCAGCAGGTAGATGGGGCTACGCAGCGTCCGCAGGGCGATACGGGGGAAATCTACACACACAGGGAAGAGGGGAACAGTGTTGATACACAGTCTATCTATCTATCTATCTATCTATCTATCTATCTATCTATCTATCTATCTATCTATCTATCTATCTATCTATCTATCTATCTATCTATCTATCCATCCATCCATCCATCCATCCATCCATCCATCCATCCATCCATCCAGTGCCTAAAAAATATCTTAAAAATATACTATATCTTACATTTTTCTTGGGCGTACTGTTGCTTTGATTTAGCATTGATAAACACATGCTTGCTGTCATTGTCCTTTAGTTGCCCCTGCTGCAGCCTCATCAGACAGACAGGAAACAGAAGAGGAAAAGGAGATTCTTACTTTTGAGGAACTGAACCAGAGACACTTCCTGGTCTGGGCTCGTCTGCTGCTGCTTCTCGTCTGGTTTGGACTCCACATCATCGCCAGCGTCCTGGACAGATAAAACACACACACACACACACACACACACACACACACACACACACACACACACACACACACACACACACACACACACACACACACACACACACACACACACACACACACACACAACGTCACATGACTTCACTTTCCACTGATGGTTTCAAAAGCCCTCAGTCTGCAGTCTGCTGAAAAAATGGTAAATGGACTTATATAGCGCTTTTTCACAGACCCAAAGCGCTTTACATTGTTTTGTACACATTCACCCATTCACAGACATTCATACACCGATAGCAGCAGCAGCTACCATGCAGGGTGCAAGCTAACTATCGGGAGACATTTAGGGTTCAGTGTCTCTTTGCCCAGGGACACTTGGACATGTGGCGGGGAGAAGGGGGATCGAACCACCAACCCTGTAACCCAGTTGACGACCACCCTACCCTCTTTGCGAATTTACAGAAGTTACGGTGGCCTTCAAGGACAAAAAGCTAGTTACTAAAGATGGCATCATCCACCACTGCCTCAAGTCTTTCCACTATATCAACTGATGAGATGAAGATGTATTTAGTTATTTATTCTATAGTACTTCTTCCTCTTGGTCTTCCAACAGGTGCATTTCCCCAGGACACTGGTGTTGCGTAGCAGTGTAGAGAAAGTTAAGTTTAACACGTGATGTAGTGGTTAGAGTGCCCCCTCTATCCCATTTCATCTCTGTCTCCCCACACTGTAAGTAAACCGGGAAAAATGCCAAAAAAAAAATCTTAGAAAATAAATAAGAAATCAGATGGTGACAGGTCATGACATGGTGGTCTTTATTATCAGGCTTCTCCTTTGATTCTAAGCTCTGATAGACAGTCATGCGTGTATTTAGACGAGACAATATTTAGACTAATCAGTGGATCTACGTTCCGGCCACTCAGACGCACGGAGGGCTGGAAGATCGACCGACTGATGGCTACGGCTCAAAATAGTTTTCTTGGCTGCTGCATGTTTTTTTCTTTTTAAAGATTTTTTTTTGGCATTTTCAAGCTATATACAATAGTACAGAGTTGAAATGGGGAGACAGAGAGAGAGAGAGAGAGAGAGAGAGAGAGAGGGGGGATGACATGCAGTAAAGGTCCACAGGTTGGATTCGAACCCGCGACCACTGCAACGAAGGCCAGAGCCAATATGATACGCGCTCTATCCACTACACCACCGGAGCGCCCAAGGTTGATGCATGTTCGAGAACATTAGAAAGATTATGCTGCACCGCCGTTTCTACAGTAGCACAGAATGAACAAACTTAACGGCCTTGCACGTTTTTATATATAGTGGGCGTCCTGGGGAAATGCACTTGTTGGAAGACCAAGAAGAAGAAGTACTATAGAATAAATAACTAAATACATCTTCACCTCATCACTTGATATTGTGGAAAGACTTGAGGCAATGGTGGATGATGCCATCTTTGGAAATTTAGCTTCTTGTCCTTGAAGGTCACCGTAACCTCTGTAAATTCTCCCCAAAGGGAGGGTTTAGCAAGGGAGCGTTGACATTTACAATCTCACCACTAGATGACACCAAAATACTCAGATATTACACATTTTACCATTAATTCCAGTACAAAGGTAAATATACTAGTATATTTATCCATTGATGTTTCTGGGAACCTATCTACCGAGCAGAGAAATCTGCAGTTGAACTTTTATGACTTTATGAAAAAAATAAAGAAAAATGGAGAGACTCGTGCCAACGGATTGCACAACACAACTCTCAGATTACGACTCCCCACTGACAAAGATTACGACTTCCCACTTACAAACTAAAGAAACACACACACACACACACACACACACACGCACACACACACGCACACACCAGCATCACATTCCAAGCCAAACATTAGAGTTACTTTCGCTTCTAACGACCTTTCACACTAGATTATTTGAGTTGTTTGACATATTCAGTGAGCGTGTTAACACTGATAGAGCGTTTTCCAACCAAATCCAAACTGAGAGGACAGCTGAGGTGAACCAGGCTCTGTAGGAGCATGTCAGGTATGTGAACGTTATCTCTCCATCTGAGCAAAAAGACATGTAGATTCATCATGGGGATGAGATGTATGTGAAAACATCAAATTAACCCTCTCAGTCCCATTCACTGTTTGTTTAAAGGCGTTAAAGGTGGAGTCAGTGATTCTGGAGAATGCTTGTTGTCAAAATCACTTTCGGTCAAAATCAGTGAATATCTCATCATGATTCGCTACCTGTCTGTACTGTTTGTGTGATGAAAAAAAGAGAGTTAATACACAGATTTTATCTGCACTTGGAAAGATGGATAATTAATGATAAACTGCTCAAGAACATGGTTAATACAGATGAGATTAGTTCCTGTGATATCCTTCTGACAGCTCAGATGCCAGAGGAGTGTGGAGGCCCAAGCAAAATATTTGCACAGGGGCCCAGCATAAATACGCTACGCTACTGGCTACGTCCTCTATGGAAAATTAGTTTATATACAGTTAGACATCTGAATTGTAAGGTTCATAAACTCAACTGTAGTGCCCCACACACTATGTTCTTTGTTTTGTATTTTGTGTAAACATGAAAGAAATACCTTAAATAAATAGGAAAATTAAAAGATCAAAACTTGTGGGTCTCGGAGAATTCTACCCCCCTCCTTCTGGGATTCTGCATGTTTGTCTGTATTCAATTCAAATGAGTTTATATACAGTTAGACATCTGCATCGTAAGGTATCACTGCACTCATCTCATAATCTTCATGTGTTGGGGGAAATTTTGAGTCAAATTATCTGGTGTTTAGTGCTGAAGCGTGGTATTTTACACAGGGAGTCATGTTACATTGAACGCTGTTGAGCAATAGTAACAACAAAAGTAATTAAAAAATTCCTCTAAATAGAAAGGCAATTACAGCTGGGGTATATGATTTCTGATTGGTCAAAGTTAACATGAGCTGACACTTTGACCAATCAGAGCGAGGCTCCGATTCTCTGTTCTTATTGGCTGTTGGGACTGTCCATTCCCTTTGGCACGACTTTGTTGGTGTATAGCGTGTCAGGGAGGGACCATAGGGGAGGGACCAAAGAGAACAAGTGGAGCGGTTGCCATTTTTTCCCTAAATCCTCCACCCCAGCTTTAAAAGCATGAAAAATATCTGTTAATAAAAGATAGGCCAATACTTGAAAATACAAATTCATCCAGAACCATTTTAAAGATTTGATCCGATCCAATCTGATTACTATGGAAAAACGAGGTCTTTTTACATGGAACTCTGTTGAGCAATAGCTGGCTGAACCTCTGCATTAGTCTGAACTGATTTGACACTGTTTCGGGGTCTGAGCCAAAACACATTCTAAGAGATTCCTGTTGGAACTTGTTGAGTTGAAGAGACTATAACTAAGTTTATGAGATGTTTTTATAGTTTACATTTGTCAATTTGAGTAATATTTGCACCTTTCTTATTTTGGTCTTGTTCCTTTTTCTTTAAAGGTCCACCTAGGAACTTTCAAATTGTGTTAATTCTCGCATCCCCTTTTGAGAAAAGCGGTAGTGTTTTTACTACGCCAGCTGTTGTTCCTGGGTGAGCATACCCATGACAAAAAACTACGTAAAAATAGCATTCTTTGCACTGATGGTCTTGTTTGCCGTTACATGTCATTTATGATCATCAGAGGAAAAATTTGACTGTTTCAGAAATATTTAAAAGTTCCTTGTAGATACTTTAAAGTAAATTCTTTCTAGTTCAAGATATTGTAATGCATATAAAGAAAATACATTTAGAATATTTTGATATTTACAGCTGCAGTAACTGCATGTGGGATGGGGCTGTTCTAACAGTTTGAAATGGCAGTGTATACAAGTTTACAACCAGTCAATAGCCGAAAAGAGACACATGGTCTAGTTTGATCATATCTATCCAATAATTTTCTATCGCTCTGCATATCAAAATGACTGAGATTGTACAGGTCCGCTAGCTGTGGCTGCCTCCACCTTTCATTTTTTCATCTTTCAAAGTTGATTCTGTTTTTGCCTGGAAAAACAATTAAAGCTATTTTTACCGAACCTCTCCGACCCATTCCCAAACATCATAAGACTTAAACCCTCCCTCCTCCCTCCCTGTGTCATTAAATCACTTGATGGTTATCACGCGCTGTATGTGATTTAGATAAACGCCCGTCTAGAAGGCTCC
>CM049407.1:1775000-1777500 GCA_026929865.2 Hyperoplus lanceolatus
GCCTGAAACACACAAACAATACTATCACATGGCTGTTGAGTGAGTGAGTGAGGGAGTGCTGTGTGTGAGTGAGTGAGTGGTGATTGAGTAGTTGTGTGTGTGTGAGTGAGTGAGTGAGTGAGTGAGTGAGTGTGTGAGTGAGTGAGTGAGTGAGTGTGTGATTGAGTTAGTCTGTGTGTGTGTGTGAGTGAGTGAGTGTGTGATTGAGTTAGTCTGTGTGTGAGTGAGTGAGTGAGTGAGTGAGTGAGTGAGTGAGTGAGTGAGTGAGTGAGTGAGTGAGTGATTGAGTTAGTCTGTGTGTGAGTGAGTGAGTGAGTGAGGGAGGTGTGTGGTGAGTGAGTGAGTGAGTGAGTGAGTGAGTGTGTGAGTGAGTGTGTGATTGAGTTAGTCTGTGTGTGGGGAGTTGTGTGTGTGTGTGAGAGTGAGTGAGTGAGTGAGTGAGTGAGTGAGTGAGTGAGTGAGTGAGTGAGTGAGTGAGTGAGTGAGTGAGTGAGTGAGTGTGTGAGTGAGTGAGTGAGGGAGTGAGTGAGTGAGTGAGTGGTGGAGTAGGGGGGGGTGGGAGTGGGGTGGGGGAGTGAGTGAGTGAGTGAGTGAGTGAGTGTGTGATTGAGTTAGTCTGTGTGTGAGTGAGTGAGTGAGTGAGTGAGTGAGTGAGTGAGTGAGTGAGTGATGAGTGAGTGAGTGAGTGAGTGAGTGAGTGAGTGAGTGAGTGAGTGAGTGAGTGAGTGAGTGAGTGAGTGAGTAACCCTAACCCTAACCCTAGCTGCCTTGCTGTTGCTACAGGTGAAGTTAAGTTTGTACGTTCCTACTTTTCTTTAATCTGGTTTTATGTTACAGTCTTGGCAAAAAGACAGGGATGTAACAAAGATGTCTTTTAAATCAAACTATGAACAGCATATACACTTGTCCTTTCTTTCTTTCTTTCTTTCTTTCTTTCTTTCTTTCTTTCTTTCTTTCTTGTCTGTTGCTGTTTCGTTTGTTTGGTGTTATAAAAAATTAATCAAATAGAAAAGAATAAGACAAAAAAGAAGAAGAATAACACACAGCTGCTGTTGTCTTAAAAGGAAAAGGAAATGCCAAATAATGTTTAGTCTAAATGATTTAAGACAAGTGTGTGTGTGTGTGTGTGTGTGTGTGTGTGTGTGTGTGTGTGTGTGTGTGTGTGTGTGTGTGTGTGTGTGTGTGTGTGTTGCCTGAAAAACTGCAGCAATAATATCACACGGCTGTTGTCTTGAAGGGACTGCCAGATAATATTTAGTCTAAGTGATTTAACACAACTGTTCACCTTAGAATACTTTCCAGCCTGTAGGTCAACTCAGTGAAAGACCTTATATGGTCCTAGCTGACAATATCTAAGAGGAGCATTTAGTGAATTTTTATTTTGGGTTCTCCTAAGATGGTTCTGTTACTTCTAAACCTATTTAAAGTCGCTACGAGGAACTTTTAAATATTTCTGAAACAGTCTAATTTTTCCTCTGATGATCATAAATGACGTGTAACAGCAAACGAGACCATCAGTGCAAAGAATGCTTTTTCTATATAGTTTTTCTTAATGCCTTTGTCATGGGTATACGCTCACCCAATACTTCTGCTTTTGTGTTACTCTGTTCCAGATCACTAAGGCTACCTATTAAACATTTCCAGCAACGGGGGAATAGTGTGCTTGTAGCGCCTTTTAATTAGATGTATTTCTCAATACTAATTAGGATTGATTGATTTTATTCGACCATTTCATATATAAAAACAAGAACAGCACTCTGTTACATTAAAATACATAAAAAAGCCAGAAGGCTGATTTCCATTGTGGTCCCCACACACAAAACACACACAAGATGCACACATACATAAAAAAACAACAATGACCACCACTAATACAAGCCTAATTACGACTAAGGATTGGTCAGTTTGAGTAGATCGTGAATTTTTCCGTACCGAGGTAAAGCGGGGAGTTCTTCTTGCTTGCGTAGTCATCGATGTAGGAGATGCCGAATGGTTGTATGGGCACGGCTCCGATGCCCAGTAGCAGCTGACCCAGGAGCAGGATGGGATACACGGACTTCTGGGCTGAGCTCTGCTGGTCACTACAGCTCTGGTTAGAGGACGAGCTGGTGACTGGTTCCTCGATGCAAACTATACCAGAAGTGTTATCACGAGAGGCTGGTGGAGAGAGAGAGGGGAAAGGAGTTTAATGTGTGTGTGTGTGTGAGTGAGTGAGTGAGTGAGTGAGTGAGTGAGTGAGTGAGTGAGTGAGTGAGTGAGTGAGTGAGTGAGTGAGTGAGTGTGTGAGTGAGTGAGTGAATGAGTGTGTGTGTGTGAGTGAGTATGAGTGTGTTTTTGTTCAGTGTGAGCGTGTGTGTGTGTGTGTGTGTGTGTATGTGTGAGAGTGAGTGAGTGAGTGAGTGAGTGAGAGAGGGAGTGTGTGTGTGTGTTTCAGTGTGATCGTGTGTGTATGTGCGAGTAAGTGAGTGAATGAGTGAGTGAGTTAGTAAGAAAGAGTGAT